>JBAMAW010001490.1:0-12024 GCA_037043295.1 Amiota minor | reverse complement strand
AACTTTAAAAAAATGAATAACATAAGTAGGCAATTTGTTGCATTAAGATTCATTTGTTCTTAAAAAAAAACAAGAAAGAGGTGTCGCTCCTTTCAGATTTATTATTTATTACAAACTTACGTATATAATTTCTTAAAATTATAAATATATAAATATGTATTATAATGTAACAAAAAAAATTTAACAAAAACAAATATGTGTAATTTTAAATTTTATGTACCGTATTGTACCATAGACACGATTGGTATATGGCAACCAAAGTAAGAAATGAATGTTTTTGATTCGATGTTATTCAGAAATCGGGAAAAAACTGTATTAGTTGTCGTGTGATATCTTGTTGTGGATTGTGAAGGACTATTCCTCATTGTAAGATTAAACTTTTCGAAAAGAAAAGTTTTAAGTATTTCTGATTTTTCTTCAGCAAAATTTACATTGAAATCACCAGCCAAAATAAGTGGAAGTTTGAGGTAACTTTGTTCGAGTAGAGCAGAACCCCCCACACTAAACTCCAAAAATGATGTATTGATGAACAACGTTATGTCTTGAACTGTACTAGCCAGCGATATGAATAATAACTGCCATTATTGTTTGAATACCGTTCTCCATCCTGCACGTTGTGGAACAAACGTCCCCAATACTTGACCTTCGTATCATTGATTTCGTAACTATATGCTTGGTGTAACAATGCTGATTGTATCGCTGTGATTTTTATAAATTGCTAGGCCTCCAGCACGAACATCTGGTCTTTTGTGTTTTACAATGCAAACAAAATTCGGAATATGAAACTCTTGATCGTTATCCATCCACGTCTCACTGAGTAGTAACATATTGCAGTTTTACTATTTATGCAAACTCCTGAGGACTCAGGATGTTTTCGCTGATGATTGCATTAATGAGAGAATGAGAGTTCTATTAAGACGGAATTAAGTAAAAATAAAAAAAAATTCCCAATGCAGTACTCGAAACAAGTAGGTGTATGTGTGAGTTTACGAATTTCGTAAAGACTAAAATGCTGTTCATTTTAACTGTTACTTTACTTTTAGTTTGTTGATCAATATTATCAGCATATTTATTTGTTGATCATTATCACCATTATATTTATTTATTAATTATTATCATCAATATGTTTGCAAAACTTAATCATTTCATTTTTACTTATTGTATTTATATTTGTTCTTTGAAAGACCACACCAACCAAATTAAAAGCAATCATTTTCAATATAAAAATAAAAAATAAAAAACATAAACAAAATATATTCCTAATGCAGGATTCGAACCCCATGTCCTCTGTTTGCCAGTCCTACACTCTAGCCACTACACCACGCAGACATTTTAATTCTTTTTGCCTAAATAGCTCCAACATAATAAAAAACAATCATTTTCAATATAACAATAAAAATATATTTCCAAAGCAGGATTCGAACCCTATGCCATCGGTTTGCCAGCCCGATTGTATTTTTAGAATCATTTTTTGAAATTTCACTCATATGTAACGCACATAAAAGAACTACGCTCTAAAAATTATTAGAATCGGTTCAGTATATTTGCGGCAAATGAAGCAATGTTAAAAAAATGACATAAAACTATCTCTTTCTGGACAACAGCGCCACCTACCGAATCCAAATGTAGCCTGACTGATAAATACAAAAAAAAAAAAAAAAAAAAAAAATATCAAAATGGATGCAGCCTTTCTCGAGTTTTGTTGGGTCATATTATATTGTGGGTCCATTTTTGTATACATACCTATATAGAGAATTTGAATCTCAAGCGAGTCAGACGTGTTTTGCGGTTTAATTTGCTATTTTTGCTTTTTGCTTTTAAAACTTTTTGATATTATAGTATTTTAGTTATTTTAAATAGTCCATTTGATTGTTTGACGGATCATAAGGTATGTTTAGTTGTTCAAAATTCAGTTTTTGTGTTAAAAATTTTAGTTGATTTGCAATAATTAATACATATTTGTGTTCTTTGTGTCGTCAGTGCATTTTTTGTTATTGTTGGTTTACTTCTGTGTTTTTTATTATTGTGATTAACATTTCAAAGCTTTTTGTTTGCTTTGCGTTGTTGTTGCGATAATATCTGAGTAAACTAAGATTCCAACTTGTTGTTTTTATATACGGGTTCATACAGTGCCATATCCTGCAGCTGCTTGACAGGGTGTCTTATTTAAGTGAAACTTCTTTAGCGAAGGGGAGTAAATCCAAAAAATATGAAACTGAAATGTTACGGGAATAAAAATGTGATGATGCTTCAGAGACGTACTGGTGAGACGCACAAGACAATGCAGCGTAGAGAATGAATGTTTATGCATGAGTAAGAGAGAGATAAAAAATGTTTTACTGATGTGTGTTTTTACGAAGAGCGTACGATCAAGTGGGCGAAGACATAGCGAGCGTCAGTTGTGAAGAGAAGTGCGCGGGTTGCTTGTATTGTGGATGCTTTGTTGGTGTTGTTGTTCCTGCTGTTTGATTTTGTGTACAAGATAACACCAACAGCAGACCCGCAATGCAGAACAGTTGGTGCTTTGCTTTATATTAAAATTGCATATATGAGAACCAAACACAAGGTAATTAATTATTTTCGTTCTGTACAAACTGTACAAAATATAAGCTTATTTAGTTACCCTGTCTTCTGATTTGGTTTTTGTTTTTCATTAATTTGGATCTACTGTGAGTGAATTATAAAGTTTAAAAGCAAAAAAAATAAGAAATCAGAATAGAGAATGTCAACAATCAATCTTACAAATGTCTCAGTGGCGTAGTGGTTAAAGAATACAGAATATTGTAGTGTTAGAATGATTCAATACAAAAGAGTTATTTTATTTTCCGGTCATTCGGACACTTGTTCGTACGCTCTTCGTAACAACACACATCAGTAAAACATTTTTTATCTCTCTCTTACTCATGCATAAACATTCATTCTCTACGCTACATTGTCTTGTGCGTCTCCCCACTACGTCTCTGAAGCATCATCACATTTTGATTCCCGTAACATTTCAGTTTCATATTTTTTGGATTTACCTCCCTTCGCTAAAGAAGTTTTAATTTCATGTTGTGCTTATGAGGGTGATAATTTAATTTAATTTCTTTTGTTGTTTTATTTAATATTTGGCTTGAAAATGATTTGTTGTAATATCGTACAAAAATAAAAATTCATTGGAGATTGATTCTCAACGTGCCGTACATTGATGGTTGTTTGATAATATTTGCCATCTATAATGTGAGGGACTGGCGGGTCGTGACCATGACAGGAATGCTAGCAGATCTAAAAGTGTCTGCGGCAGATTGACGTGGTCGTGCCCGTCCTGTTCCAAGAATCAGGTTGAATTTTCATCGATGTATCGTGGTATACGTGACAGATTTATCAAGTTGAATAGGTCAGTTAATCAAGTTGCCTTAGATTTTGATTCGGATGTGAATTTACTTAGTAAGTATCAGTTCGATTCACCTCCTCCCCTTCTTTTATTATCACCTGCTCCGTTGATTACCTTACTCCATTACCTATAACTACTCAAGCTCCCGAGATTATTACCCATCCTTTTATTGGGACTATGCATTAATTTTAAAGGTTGCACACAGATGGCGTTATTTACAACAGTATCGCATCTGGCTCCACTGTTTACTCTTATCTACATCACATACTCCTCCTAATTGATTGGGTGATTTTAAATTCCCATGCATTTCGTGGTCTTTTTTGAATACTTCGAATTATCTAGTACCTTCATCGCATCAAGATTTCTTGGACGCCCTATTTGACTACTCTTTATAATATTTCAAATGAACTCTATTATTATTATCATTCTTAGATTACTTGATCTTGTTTTCAGTAATGATTCTGTTGGTACTTCTGTTTCAAGATCCCAACCTTTCTGCCTTCCTGGGGATACTTACCACCCATCATTGAAAATATCCCATTCTTTAACCTGAACTGTTTCTGCCTCGTCATTACCGGCGGTTTTGTTTTCGCAAAGTAAACTTTGCCCAATTAAATACCATCAGCTCCAAGCTGATTGGTCTTCTTTGTATAATTGCAGTGATATGACTACTGCTATACATTTTTTCTATGCAACGGTTTTTAATATTTTAAATACCTATGTTGCCTTTAACGTTTGTTCTAAAGTATCCAAGGTGGATTACTTTGGTTTACGAAAAGGCTTTCTAACTTGAAGAACATTAAGTCGAGGCTTTATAAAAAATATAAGAGTACTTCATTCGTCGTATGCTGCAATTTTCGCGTCACCCTAAGCAGTTTTATCTTCATTAAGCGTTCACCTACTACTAATTTGCTTGAGTTTACATCTTTAGTAAATCTTGGTTTCAGCGAAAAATTTCAAACTGATGTCATTTACACAGATTTCAGCAAAGCGTTTGACTCCGCAAATCATGATATGTTTGTACATAAACTGGACCTTTTAGGTTTCTCGTAGTTTAACAATATCTCTTCGCATATTAGACTACAAGAGGATCTAACCTCACTCCAACTTTGTTGTTTACGTAATCTTTTGGTGCTAAACTGCCCTAAATGCATGTTCATGACGTTTCATCATAAGATACCTACTTAGTTTCTTATACGATAGATAATAATTCATTGGCGCGTGTTTCTACTTTCAGTGGCCTTGGAATGATTTTTTACCCTAAATTGAGTTTCAACCACCATACATATTTAATCAATAATTATTGATTCGACTTTATTAAAAGATGGTCTAAAGAATTTAATGATCCATATACTACTAAGATTCTTTTCATCACTCTAGTCCGCCCTGTACTTAAATACGGTTCGTGTGTCTGGAGCCCCCAATATAAAAAATATCAAGACCGCGTTGAGTCTATTCAGAAGCAATTCCTTCTATTTGCACTTCGTGGTTTAATTTGGGATCCCAGTGTACGCTTGCCTTCATACTTTAACAGACTTCCTCTGTGTCCCTAGTAGTACATCTAGAAATTAATTTTCCTTAGCTATAGCTACATGCACAACAAGCTATGCCCTACATGATCCTTTCCGAGTTTTATGTACTCTTTATAATAAGTTCTATCACGTCCTCTCGCCTTAGATCTCGCCCTCTGCTCTTAAAATCATCATTCGTTGGCTTCGGAAGTTGGAACAAACTGCTACTAGAGGAAGTGGACATCGCTCATTGGCTCACACATCCCTTCTGTCTCTGACCACAATTGGCTGTGAGTAGGGGCATAGCTTGAAGAAACACATCCAACGGGTCAGGGACGGGTGTATTTCTTATACCTCGCATATATATACCTATATTATTTTATATTTTTAAACGGAAATTTTACGTCTAAGCCGCGGACAGGGCGTCCAAACGTTCAGTCCGGGAAGAACGTGCAATAAGGAATATGGTAAAGGTTAACCCTCGAAATGTTTAAAAATAAATTTGTGCCGAAACTGCAAGAATTTTACGTGGAGAAGGATAACATGGCAGAGTCACTCGAAGAAAACCGTACATTTCACTTGTGAACAGACGAAGGCGCATTGAGTTTGCTCATAATTATATAAATTAGCCACCGGAATTCTGGACACAAGTTATATTTTCGGATCAGAGCAAATTCTGTATTTTCCGCATAAAAGGTCGTCAAATTGTGTGGCACAAATCAGGAAAGGCACTGGCGAAACAAAATCTTGTTTGCACAGTTATACACGGCGGTTAGTGGTGTGGGCTAGCTGGAATTTATTGAATCGACAATGAATAAATGGGGTTATTTACACATTTTAAAAAACAATTTGAAACAAAGTTCTGAGAAACTTAGGTTATTATCGACATGTTGGTTCCAACAGAATAACGATCCGAAACACAGCGGAGATCGTTAGACTTTGGTTTTGTACAATGCTCCAAAACGGCTTAAAACGACCACCCAATCGCCTGATCTCAATCCTATTAGCATCTTTGGAGTTGATTAAGAAGAGAATTCGTCAGCATGTAATAACAAGTAAAGAGGCCTTGCGAAGGGTTATGCAGACAGAATGGACGAAAATTATATCCGAGGAAACAGGGAAGTTGGTGAACTTAATGCCAAACAGACTGAGTGAGGTTTTGAAGCAATGTGTCTATCCAACAAAATATGAAAATTAAAAGAGGCCTTGCGAAGGGTTATGCAGACAGAATGGACAAAAATAATATCCGAGGAAACAGAGAAGTTGGTGAACTCAATGCCAAACAGACTGAGTGAGGTTTTGAAGCAACGTGGCTATCCAACAAAACATTAAACTTAACTTTCCTTTACTGTTTCTAATGTTTTACAACTTTTTTTAAAACTGAACGCAGACTTTATGGTGCCTTTATTTACTTGTTGCTAGACAAAAATGAACGGTAAAATCTAGATTCTTGTTTTTAATTTTCATACTTAAGAATATAAAGAATAAATTTATGCAAAAAAAATTATATAAATTACATATTAACATAGCGCTTTTTCTTTTCTAAAAAAAATTTGTTAGGTGAACGAAGACTTTATGGGCTGGCGATGTGTTGTGTGATTTTTCTGTTGCTTTCGGTCATGGAAATGGAAAATGTATCAAAATGGAGCACCGCGGCACGTTATTACAACAAATTACATATTTTTGTTACAAAATTTTTATTTTTCAATTTTTTAAAAATAACCGGCATGCAGAAAATCAAAAAATACACTAATATTTTGCTGCTTTGGCTGCTGTTATTATTACCAGAGCAAAATTTGCACGAGCTTTTTTGACTAATGCGCATTTTATTCTTCCCTCCTCCCAACATCGTACACTATCGGTATAGATATATAATAAGAATTTTAAAAGTAATTGTAGAATTTGTATGTGATTTTTATTTAGTAGTATTTAGTATATTTAGTATATTTATATAAATTGTCAAAAATAATTTCAGGCAACCAGGCGCACAGAAAGAGTAGTGAGAAAACTTAACAAAACCAAAAACTTTTTGAGGAGGGATCAAAATGAAATGAGCACACAAGTGACTTTAACACCAACTTTGCTGCAGATTAGGCTTTAGTTCGCGAACGACCTTGTTCGAAAAAGCGCATGTTTATGTGAACTGAACGACATAGTTCATCGATGATTTCGCTCTTAGTTCGTTTTAATCTTGGGTAGTTCGGGAACGAAAGATGTTGGTAGAAGTGACAACTATGCGAACTTGAGTAGATCGCGAACGATTTATTTCGAAATAAGTTTGTTATATATGTAAACTATGATTATCTAAATAGTTCTTAGTTTGTTTTTCTCTCGGGTAGTTCGCGAACAAAAGACGTTGGTTGAAGTGACGACTATGCGAACTTGAGTAGTTCGGGAAAGACTTAGTTCGAAATACGTTTGTAATGTATGTGAACTATGATGATTACGTTCTTAGTTCGTTTTGTAATTAATTTTCTGCCATCCCCCTCTTTCACTGACACCAACGAAACGATTGATTCTTTTTTGGTGATTCTCTTTTGATTTTTCTTACTAAAGTTTTTGAAGTTTTGCTTTTTTACTAAAGTTTTACAAGTGTTTGGTTAAAGTTTAATTGATATGAAAGAACAGTACTTTAATTAAATAATATTAATAAATAAATAAATTTCTCATACTTAGAGTTTACGGTAAGTTTATTTAAAATGGAATTTTTACTCTGATATTTCTGCTAATTGTAATAAATACATAAAAATCCTACAATTAAATAAACTTTTGTTTTTTTTTTTTTCATTAGTAGTTAGTATTATAATTTAACAAATAGATACTTATAAATTACAAATTATGTTTTATTTTCATATATAATAATTAATAATAGATGTCTTTTCAGTGACTCTAAATTTGTACTTTTTACCTGTTATTGCATAAATATTATATTGTAATTAGTAATTTACGTGACGTTTTGTTAATCAAAATAGTGGGTCAATTTTGACTTGTTTAAGTTAAAGATTTAACTAGGTTATTAATAGTTAATAAATATTACTAATAATAAAATTTATTTTTATTTAAGATTCAATAATATAATGTCATCAAGAAGTAAACACAGTTTTATATAGGCGCATTTTGCTGAAGAAACCGACGGCAAAAAAGCAAAATGTGAATATTGATCGTCATGCAACAGTATTGCAGGATGTTCAAACTAAGCATCCTTTAGATCCTTTAACTATTGAACGACAAGACTCAGGCTCTCCGCAATTTTCTAGAGATGAATTTATGTGCCTTAAGTGAAAATTTAAACTTTTATTTTTTACTTTAAACTGAATACTAAACTGAATTTGAAAATCTTAAATTATATTTATTTGATTGGGCAATTTCGAAAAGCGCACAATTCTTATACATATATCTTCTGTACGAGATATGTCCTTTAAAAATTGCTTATTCAATTATTTATCTCTACTGAAACATTTTTTTAAAAAGAACTAACGAACTAAAAGATCGAACTAGTTAGCCGCAGCAGATCGAACTAAATTGAACAATCCCAAACGACTATGCTTAAGCCTACTGCAGATGATGCCGAACAACTTATTCAGTTTTTAAAGGATATACTTAACTTGCAAATGTGCAAAAGTCGACTCATACCAACAACCAAATCCAAAAGTACAATTGATGCGGTCTTCTAGAGGTTTCTAGATTTAGAATCAATAATGTAACTATCATACTTTAATTGAAATTTAGTACTGAAATTTTGCATCAAACTTTAAGTAATTCATTTAGTTATTGTACATAGTCAACGTGTTTAAAAGAAATCTTTGCATCTTTAAATTATGACCTTTGGCCTTTATTATGGATACTGCATCCCTGGTTTTGGGACTCGCAGTTTAAAACTATTGTTTTATAAATTAATTTTGTAGCACCGGCGGATAAATTTTGTTTTAAAGCGGCCGAATTCGGGGCGTCAATTAAAGAATTTAACGATTATTGATTTTGAATATATCTATTAATTACTGCAGTTGTCACTTACAGACTACTTAATGCAGCTATTGCTGCATGCGGCTGACACAGCAGTTCGTGTGTAGTTTCATGATGTTGGGGGGCAATGATCTTGATTGAAATTTAATCAACCACGGTATAAGCAGAAAAATCATGTTGATTTTTCTACTTCTTATTGCTGTTGCCTTTGCATAACTTGTATAACCAAGGGGAAAAACAGCTGTTCTTAAAAAAGCAAACTCGTAAACGGCCTTTTTGAACGGCTAACAGAAACCCGAAACGAAATTCACTGTCTGAACGCTACATTAGCTGAATCCTTCATGTCGTCTTTAGTCTACCTATTCTACAATTTGACAATTATATGCCAGTCATTTGAATATTGGCTTGTTCGCTAGTGTTTTATATTAAGTACTTGTGCGACAAAAATTTGGAAGATGGATATACCTCAAGCTGAAAAGGTTTGTGAAATAAAGTTTTAGTTTGATACAAAGAAAATTCTTCAATCTATATGCAGGATGAATTGTCCGAATATAAATTAAGGGATGCTCACAGCTCGCTTGATGAACTTGATATTGACGATCTCTATGTCCGCTACAAGGTAAAAAAAAATTACAGAAATACAATGTAGTCAGATTTATAACCTGAAACAAATTGACTGTGTCCTTTTTTTGCTCTAAAATAGAAATTGCAAAAGACACTTGAGTTTATTGAGGTGCAAGAGGAATATATTAAAGATGAACAACGTAACTTAAAGAAAGAGTATTTGCACGCCCAAGAGGAGGTCAAACGTATACAATCCGTGCCCTTGGTCATTGGTCAATTTTTGGAAGCAGTTGATCAGAATACAGGTATAGTTGGCTCAACTACCGGTTCCAATTATTATGTACGCATTTTGTCAACCATTGATCGTGAATTACTGAAGCCATCGGCTTCAGTCGCATTGCACAAGCATAGTAATGCTCTTGTTGATGTTCTGCCACCGGAAGCAGACAGTTCTATTTCAATGTTGCAGCCAGACGAAAAGCCTGATGTCAGCTATGCTGATATTGGTGGTATGGATATGCAAAAACAAGAGATACGTGAAGCTGTTGAATTGCCACTTACACATTTCGAATTGTACAAACAGATTGGTATTGACCCACCAAGAGGTGTTCTTATGTATGGACCACCCGGTTGTGGCAAGACTATGTTGGCTAAGGCTGTGGCACATCATACTACTGCTTCGTTCATACGCGTTGTGGGCTCTGAATTTGTACAAAAGTACCTTGGAGAGGGTCCACGTATGGTACGCGATGTATTTCGTCTGGCAAAAGAGAATGCACCCGCTATAATATTCATTGATGAGATCGATGCCATCGCTACAAAACGTTTTGATGCCCAAACTGGTGCAGACCGCGAGGTACAACGTATCTTGCTTGAATTGCTTAATCAAATGGATGGTTTTGATCAGACAACTAATGTCAAAGTAATTATGGCAACCAATCGTGCTGATACTTTAGATCCAGCTTTATTACGCCCAGGTCGTCTTGATCGTAAAATTGAGTTTCCACTTCCAGATCGTCGCCAAAAACGTCTTATTTTTTCAACAATAACATCGAAAATGAATCTTAGTGATGATGTTGACCTCGAAGAATTTGTTGCGCGACCAGATAAAATTTCCGGAGCTGACATTAATGCCATATGTCAAGAAGCAGGAATGCATGCTGTTCGTGAGAATCGTTACATTGTTCTAGCCAAAGATTTTGAGAAAGGCTACAAGAACAATATTAAGAAGGATGAACAGGAGCACGAGTTCTACAAATAAAGAACTGCTTTTAATGACGCCTCTATCCTCATCCAATATATATAAAATAAATATATTTTGCTTTTGTAATGTAAATTAAATATTACTGTATCAAATATGACCAGAAAACTATCAACTTATTGATTGTCAATATTTTAAAATTCAATAGTTGGTCTGCAAGCCGCCGAACTATACGAGTATTGCACTTAAAAATTATTTCTAATGCCTAGAAAAGTCTACGATGTGAAACGTTTAATTCAAATATATAGAATAGTAGTAAAGTTTTCTTTGACGTTATAGACTAGGAATCGAATGTGTCCAGTACCAAAGCACTTTCATTGAAAGGTTCACAAGAGCGTTTAAAAATTAACTACATTCTACAAGAACAACGACAACAGCTGCTCTATGAAAGATTCAAAGTTATTGACTCAACAGATAATTCGTGATGGAAAAGTGAACTAAATTCTTGAGAATAATGTAATTTATGTCAATAATGAAATTTTGTACTTTCACTTCATTTTACAGAATTGAAGAACTACTGCTTTTTAGTATTTTTGAATACATATTTCTGTTAGTATGAATGTTGTTCCTATGTACATGTATTGTGAATGTTGGAACTGGTGACTTATAATTTTATTAATATATGTACCTGGCGCGCGTTGCTACGCCCCTGACGTAAGAACCACACCAATTCTGGTCAAGGTTGTAGATGGTGGTTGAATATTGTGTATATTATATTTTCTTTACAATACTTTTTGGTACGGGAACAGGCCACATACAATTGACATCATCTTGGTTTGTAGTGGAATCAACTGATTTGTATGTCCTCAATTCACCGGCATTGCCATCTTGAATTTTGTAATTTATTTGATCCACATCCAAATTGTTGGCAGCAAACATAGCTCATTCGCTCAACCATACATTATCTTTTTAATTTTAAGCAACACCTCATAAATGAGTGTGGATTTTGACTCAGTAAATTGATAAAAATTGTCAGGAAAGGAAACACAGTCAGTCAAAACGTCTGAATGGATTTTGCAATTACATACTTAGAAAATATTTGTCCAGATCGATTATTTTGCAACTTGATATCCATATTTTTGTTACCATATGCTTCTTAATGAAGAAGCCTTCCTCATGGTGCTAGACACCATTAAATCGTACATGCCCCAGTCCGCACCCGTACTGCAGTTGGTTGTGACACTGGGTATTTTGCAGAAGGATCCTATCAGGGGTCAGTCGATAAAAGAGCGTGCTAGAGCATTTTTGGTGTTGCCTCACGTGACTGAATCTTGGTATAGATGGTAATAAGCTCCAGGATTATTGCATTCTGGCTTTTATTTTTAAGGGTTCCCCAATTCACGGTAAGCAAT
>JBAMAW010001489.1:0-136367 GCA_037043295.1 Amiota minor | reverse complement strand
TATTTATACAATTTTGTATAAATAATTGCATTTTTGTCGATAATTTTCATTTTCATTGAGACAAAGTTTCCATTTCAAATGAACATACAGGCAAATGAAAAGCACTTTCAATATAAAAATTTTTTTAATGAATTTTCAGATATCTGCTAATTTTGAACATAAAAGATTTTTGAAATAATATTTGTGATTACTATTTTTAAAATCAATTTAAAGTTAAAACTTAATGTTAACTTTTGCATGTTTCGTTAATAAAGTTGAAAGATAAAATAAGAAGTCTCTCCTCTGTGATTCTCAAAATTCAGTACCCCTTACAAATTGCCGCTAAATAAGAAAAATTTGTGAATTTTGTGAATTTATATTATAAAAAGTGAAGTGAAGTGAAGTGAAAAAAATGTCAGATTCAGTTGTTATTGCTAATTCTGGTGCGTCTCCAGTTGCTGCTGCCGCTCCAGCCGAAAAAAAGGTGAAAGCGAAGGCTGCCAGTGGCTTGGCTAAAGCAAAGAAACCATCAGCTGCCCCAACTCATCCACCAACACAACAAATGGTTGACGCTTCAATTAAAAGCTTGAAGGAACGCAGTGGCTCATCTTTGTTGGCTATCAAAAAGTACATCGGTGCCACATACAAATGCGATGCCCAGAAGTTGGCTCCGTTCATTAAGAAATATTTGAAAAGTGCTGTTGCCAATGGAAAATTGATCCAAACTAAAGGTAAAGGTGCATCCGGTTCATTTAAATTGTCAGCTGCAGCTACCAAGAAATCGACATCCACCAAGCCAAACCAAGCTTCGATTGAAAAGAAATCTAAAAAACCAACAACAGCCACTGCTTCTAAGAAAAAGCCCACAACAGCCGCCAAAAAAGCAGCTGCTGGTGATAAGAAGAAGCCAAAGAAATCGGTTGCTGCAAAGAAGACTGTCGCCGTCACTGCCGAGAAGAAGAAAACTGAGAAAGCAAAAGCTAAAGATATCAAGAAGAGTGGTACAGTCAAGGCAAAACCAACAAGCAAGGCAACGACCAAAACAGGCACAGCAAAGGCACCCAAAGCAAAAAGTACCAGTGCCGCCGCCGCTAAGCCAAAAAAGACAGCAGTGTCAGCACCAAAGAAAGCCGCTGCCAAGAAAGTATCAACAAAGAAATAAATATTTATTGTTGATGTTCCACACAACATTAAAGTTAATTACCATTAAATATTTAAAATTTCAAAAGAAATTTTACACACAAAGTCCTTTTCAGGGCTACCAAATCAATTCACAAAGAGAATTTTAATATTCAAGACAATAAAGACATATGTACATACATACATATATAAAATGACTGACTATTGCAAATAAATCAGACTACTTCCCATTCGCAATCATATGGAAATTACTTATTTATTAAAATTTATTATAATACATTTAAAAAAATACAAAGAATAAAAATAATACTACATACGAGTGAGTAGTATAACTAATAACCATCGTCTCAATGGAAATTACTACGTCGATTTTTATTGGCATATCTGTCTCTGTCGCTCTTGCAGAAAAAGCATTGCATGGACGCACATATTACCTTCTCTCTCTCTAAAATGTTTTATATGGAGTCGCCTGCCGATGACGCATTTACATACACTTTTTATATGACACTACTTTTCACATATTTTTATTTCTTTATAATTAATACGATTCTACCATACTATGTAAGCCAAAGGCCTGAGTAGCCAGTTTTTTCATTTTTTTACCTAATAACGTTTTGTAAGCTTTATTTATCTTTATTAAAATAAATACTATATACTGCTGTACCTAGAAAAATGTTAATGCAAATACATTAAATGACAATTTATTTGAGTGATTCGACAGATAGATGAATATGGTGGTTGGTTTTAATATCTCTTTAGTTAGAACTTGTTGTGGCCCTGAAAAGGGCCTTTGTAATTGCATGTTGTTATTGTTGTGCCATGTTGATGATGAAATTTACTTGGAACTAGTGTACTTAGTGACAGCTTTGGTTCCTTCACTGACAGCGTGCTTGGCCAGCTCACCAGGCAACAATAGACGGACAGCAGTTTGGATTTCCCGACTGGTGATGGTCGAACGTTTGTTGTAATGAGCCAAACGGGATGCCTCAGCAGCAATACGTTCGAAGATATCATTCACGAAACTGTTCATGATGCTCATTGCCTTCGATGATATACCAGTATCAGGATGCACTTGCTTCAACACTTTGTAAATGTAAATTGCGTAGCTCTCCTTCCTCTTGCGCTTCTTCTTCTTATCGGTCTTGGTGATATTCTTTTGGGCTTTGCCAGCCTTTTTGGCTGCTTTTCCACTAGTTTTCGGCGGCATATCTTTTTCGACTTCACAATTTCACAAACACTTCACTAATGACGTTCATAGAATAACAGGCCTGCTTATATACCATATTTCGTACCTCAAACTCGAGTAAATGAATAGAAAAGAACAATGGAATACACACAAGGCAATTCAACCCCTAACTCATATAGTGCGTACATAAAAAAAGTATAAATGCCTGTGCTATGTTGGCAACTGAACATTCGTTAGTGATTTGTGAAAGTGTGTAGTTCGTAAATACTAAAGAGGAAATATAAGCATGTCTGGTCGTGGTAAAGGTGGCAAAGTTAAGGGAAAGGCAAAGTCCCGTTCCAATCGTGCTGGACTTCAATTCCCCGTCGGTCGTATTCATCGTTTGTTGCGCAAAGGCAATTATGCCGAACGTGTTGGTGCTGGTGCCCCGGTCTACTTGGCTGCAGTAATGGAATATTTGGCCGCTGAAGTTCTTGAGTTGGCTGGCAATGCTGCTCGTGACAACAAAAAAACTAGAATCATTCCTCGTCACTTGCAATTGGCCATTCGTAATGACGAAGAATTGAATAAGTTGCTGTCTGGTGTGACAATTGCTCAAGGTGGTGTCTTGCCCAACATTCAGGCTGTACTTTTGCCCAAGAAGACTGAGAAGAAGGCTTAAGAAGAATATAGAAAGAAACCAAACCACATAATCAACAATCCAACCGTCCTTTTCAGGACGACAAAAACTTTAAACAAAGAGAGTGTGTAATAACAATTATTTATTTAGTTTTATAATAAATAATATTTGCAATTAGCATAGCGATCAATCCACATATGAAAATTGTGGCAGAACCGCGCTTTTTGTGAATTCTAAATACATTCAGACATTGTAATTAAGTCACACCAACAACGTATTGTATTAAAATCGCATCAGATCATAATACCAGCGACTGTAAAACTCGCTCAACAAATACGTACATACATACATACATATGTGTGTTTTTTGTTATGAGCAAATGACGTCACTCAAGTGAGTAAAGCGAACCACCCTAAGTTGAGAAGTCTCGAAAGACATACATACAATACATACATACATACCTACAATGAGTGTATTAAAAAGTGTGAGACTGTACATGCAAAAACACAAACACAAACCAGTTTCTCTCTTGTACACACGCTTATAATATAAAAATTCTTTCTCCTTCATACACATGTACATACATACACACATATGCTAGCTTATTTTATTTTTATGGCACAAATAAAAGTTATTAATTGAAATTTTCTCTTTTTTAATTTTTTTGTTGGTCCTGAAAAGGACCGATTGATTGTTGTTTTTAAAAAAAAGGATCGATGATTAACCGCCGAAGCCGTATAGAGTGCGTCCTTGCCTCTTCAAAGCGTAGACAACATCCATGGCTGTGACAGTTTTCCTTTTGGCGTGTTCGGTGTAGGTAACAGCATCACGAATCACATTTTCCAAAAATACTTTCAAGACACCACGAGTTTCCTCATAAATGAGTCCAGAAATACGCTTCACACCGCCACGACGAGCCAAACGACGGATGGCTGGTTTTGTGATACCTTGGATGTTATCACGAAGAACTTTGCGATGACGCTTAGCACCACCTTTACCCAAACCTTTGCCTCCTTTACCGCGACCAGTCATTTTTCTTTTTCTATATTTACTTCACAACGTACGAACAAGAACTAATGCTAATACACCCATTTCCACTTGTATTTATACTGATAGCACAAAACACATGAATGAAACATACACATATTGTTGTCTCCCTTTATGCAACCCTGCTTTTGCTATATAAGAAGCAGTGTGAGTGATCGGAGCGCTCATTTTAAAGTGAACGATTGAAGTGAATAGTGGTAAATAGTGAATAGTGATGGCTCGTACAAAGCAAACTGCTCGTAAATCGACTGGTGGTAAGGCGCCACGTAAGCAATTGGCAACTAAGGCGGCTCGCAAGAGTGCACCAGCAACTGGTGGTGTTAAAAAACCACATCGTTATCGTCCCGGTACAGTTGCGTTGCGTGAAATTCGTCGCTATCAGAAGAGCACAGAGTTGTTGATCCGCAAGAGGCTCCATCCTGGGGAGCTTAAAAGTCGTTCTGTTATATAATTTAGATGTAAATTATATTAAATTTTTTTTTATCGCAATTGTCATTATCTATTAATTCATCAACTTAATTGTAAGCGTTTGTCATTGTAGTGTTGATCTTCTAACAAATTATAGCGTTTAGTAAGCTGATTATTGTTAGTAATTATAATTTGATTTAATTTAATTATAAATTAATAAATTTTAGTTAACCAAGAAAGAAAAAAAAAATTAATGCTGTTGGATTGTGAAATTTTATAGTTCCGAAAAAGAAACAAAAAAGAAATATTCAGTTTACTTTTCTATGAAAACCACGAAGTGAGTTATGTAACATTAACATATGCTCCTTCAATTACTTGTTAAATTACTTAATTCAAACAAAAGAACTTCAGTTATTTATAAAAATAAACTAGTAAAATCAAGAAAGGAAGCTTATATGGGACATTGGGTCTTCTATATCATCAAATATTTTATCAATCACCATCAGTCAAGACGACACGATTGAAATATTCCCCGGGACGAAGACTAATCCAAAGCTCAACGTAAAGTGAGCCAATTGATGATAATCTGCAGACTATTTACAATATAATAAAAAAAAAAATATATCAAGAAAAAAGCGACAACAAACAAACAAAAAGAAAAAATTAGCCAAGTGCGAGTCAGTCTACACGGAGGGTTCCGTTCCAGATTGGGGTTTGTATGGGAGGTACTCCCCCTAGTGGTCCGATTTGACTAATTCTAACAAATGTTCCGAGTCTATATCAGAAACTTATGTGCCTATATTTCAGTTCAATAGTCCAATAAACAAAAAAGTTTTTCGAATAAGGACCTGAAATTTAATGTTGGGCTTGTATGGGAGGTATCTCCCTAGTTGGCCGATTTGGCTGATTCTAACAATTGTACAGCGCCTATTTAAGAAACTTAATAATGGGGGTTTGTATGGGAGGTACCCTCCTTAGTAGCCCGAACAAACTGAAACTCAAGATCGTGAGATTACTGGATCGTATATCTGCAATGTAAACCAAAATGTTACTTGTATGGGTGGGACCCCTTTAAGTTTTTGAAAATATTTTATTTTTAGTATATGTTGCTGATATACGGATAGAACTACACAATGTGTGAAAATTTCAACTCTCTAGCTATTACGGTTCATGAGATATGACCCGAGGACGGACAGACGGACAGACAACAATGTCTCTGCAACAGGGTTCCCTTTCGGTCCGGAACCGTAAAAAAGGAAGACTTACAGGAAAAAATCCAAGTACTTGAAAACATAGTAAAGCGGCAACAAAGCATAATACAATCGCAACACGAAAAAATACAACTCCGTAACGATAATACAATATCGTTACAGAAAATGCAGAATAAAATCCATGAGCTAGAAAATGCATTGAAACAACAAGTATAGACACGGGAGGTACAGGTGTTACAAGAAGAGGAATTACAACTTCTATCCAGTTGCAACATCGCTACACCCAACTATTGCAACAATCAATGGAGCGAAAACCGGATCGAGAACAATAACCATTCAACACTCTGGGACTGACAACTGGGGAAACTTCAGTTCAGATAAATCTAACCAGTATGTAACGAAAGTTATCTAGTTTCTTTCATAAAGTCAGTAGACCAACTAATGGCTTTATGTGAAGGCAACACGGAGCTCCAAAAATTCGGAGCAAAAATCATATTAAACGACAAACTCCAAGGAAACGCAGCAGCAATTATATCTGATCTAACGGACAACTCTACATGGATAGGGATAAAACAGAAGCTAACAAATCCACTTCCAAACAAAGACGACTTATGAGGAAATTTATAATATGCTGAGAGGAGTAAGAGTCAGTATCCTCAGAGAACTATTTAATTCAATAGAAAAGTGAAAAAATTATATAAATATAATATATGAATTAGAATTTAGAATAAATCCATTATATTATCCATTTTGTGTAAATAGTGACATGGTATCTATTTTAATCGAGAAATCCGATGGACCAACAAGAGTATTTATCAACGATACAATGCAATTACAAGATATTTTCATAAAATATACAGACTATAAGATGTTAGATCACATCAGAGCAACACATTATAGACACAGAAAAAAAAACAACACTAACAATAACAATAATACTATTAAAAATAAAATTGTAATAATAAAAAACACAGCAACAATGTAACTGATAATAATCAGAATCGAAATGGCTACCATAGTAACCCAATCCCATTTTTTTCAAACATTATAAACAGCACATGAGAGGCAACCCAAGCCCTAATAACAATATAAATAAAAATGAAAACACTAATTCAATTGATAATAATTAAAATCAAAATGGGTGCAATAGTAACCCAAATCCTAATAACTATAAAGATAATTTGATTGATAATAACCAGAATCGAAATAAATACAAATATTAACAAAAAACAAGAAAGAACGTTATCTTCGACTATGCCGAAGATGAAATACTCTTCACGGGACGCAGTGAATGTTTCATTGTAGTATTCAAATGGGTGGTTTGTAAGGGAGACGGACGAGCTGATCAAGAATGTATATACTTTATGTGTTTTTTTTTTTTGCCTCCTTCTGCCTGTTATAAACTTCATGACAAACTTATAATACTATTCACTACGAAGAGAGTATAAAAAACCGATTCACAAAATTATTAACAATTCCGATACTCTGGTGGAAAATATGATCGCAAGCCTATCAAAATTAAATTTTCTTTAACTGTAGTGCCACAGACAACTAATGAAATTGTCAATGTTGACACTTATGTCAATTCGAAACAATCATCCATTGTATTTATTGATAAATTTTCAAAGCATGCGACATGCTTACCATTACCAGAAAATAGATATAATCGAACAATTGTTGACAAAATTCAACAATTCTTAGCCATGAAAGGCAAAGTAAAAATGAAGCAAACATTGAACTCCATGCTACTAAGCAGAATAGTCACACTGCAAAAAGCTATGTTGAGAGATTGAACAATACCCTTACCGAAAAGTTAGAACATTAAATCTTGAAGAATAATTACATATTATAGCACAAATTAGTCTTGGGTAGTTTGCGAACGACATATTTCGAAAGAGCATAATTATAGGTAAACTATTTGAACTAGTTGGTCAATTATCTCGCTCTAAGTTCGTTTTATAGTGATTTTTTTTATTTTTTTTTTTTTTTTTGTTATTATTGAATCTCCTATATAAATAAATACGACTACAATAACGTTACAATTCTTATATACTAAAACACGTGTGTCCCTCCTACATTGAAGAGGAGGGAGTTAACTTAGCACTACGAGACTCTAATTAATCAAAAGGGCGGCACGATCGTTACGGATCAGTCGAGATGAGTTCCTTGTATGGACATGGACTCTGGCTAGGGGATTAACATGTCGAACTAGTTTATCCATATAAATAGCTTTACGCTTGGAACATTCATCTTTGACAGGTGGTACTTCCAGGTCCTTGTGAATGTCTTCATTCCTGATATACCATGGAGCTCTCGTGATTGTTCTTAGTAACGTGGATTGTGATTTTTTGTATAACTTCAATGATACTCGCGCTCGCGGTACCCCACAATTTCAGAACCATAAGACCAAATTGGTTTAATAACAGAGTTATACAGCATCATCTTGTACTCAGTCAGTCTCAGTCCAGATTTAGAATTGATAAGCCAGTGAAGACTTTGAGCCCTTAGTTTCCTGATTTCTTGAACAGCTGTTTTTTGTTGTGCTTATACACAATTCAAAAAGTTGTGACAAGTGAAAAGTGATTGTGATTTGTGTGAAAAAATGGATAATTTAGAACATATTGACTCTAAGTGAATTAGAAGAAGAAATCAAAGAGGAATTTCAGAATTCAATGGTAGTAAGTAAGTTATTGACTTATTTTAAAATAGATTTTGTATTATGATAATTGTGTGTGTAAAATTGTAGGAACTTTATGGAACATTTTGGAGCAAAAACATTAAAGAAAGTTCTGCAGAATTTTTCGAAGAGAGCTTCCGAATGGACAGATTTCACGTTCAATATTCAAATGCAGCAGATGCAAAGCATGGCGAGGCTACCTATGATTTACAGAAGGACTATTGCATTGGATGAAGGAGTTGCTATTGCATTGTTTACTGTAAGCTCGTCTGCAGAATAACGAGCAGCGGGTGCGTTGTTCGGTGTGTCGAAAGCATTGGTTTACATAATTCTTCATGATTTCTGCATAGAGGTAAGCAAGAAACTTGGAGCGGAGAGTATACCACCAAATTACCTTACTCCAGCAAAAATAGGAGAATGCGTGAAAGGTTTTAAATCTCTTGGATTCCCCCAGTGCTTTGGAGCGATTGTTATGTAAGCAATTTTTTTTAACGACAAACAACTCTATTTTATTAGTTTTTACATGTTTATTTTTGTAATTTTTATCAAAACTTTTAAAATAATAATTTTGCCTTGCCTTGTGCCATGATCAGCTGTTTTTGTTTTTCTTTGCAAGAAAAAGGGAGCGGAAGTCTCTCGAAAATGACAGTTCCGATTGGAAATTACCGATTAGATTGGTATGTCGCTCTAATGTTTTGTGGTACCTCCTGCTAGCAATCAATGATTTCTTCCTGAATCATATTAATTAATTAATTAATTTCATAGTTAGGTATATACCAGTCAGCATTAACTATTGATCGAAGTATTTTCGATTGTTGACGCTGTATAATGTTAATGTCAGTTTTCTTGGCTGTACCCCATAATTGCATGCCGTACGTCCATATAGGCTTAATTACACTATTGTATATTACCAATTTCCCATTGGTTGATAACTTAGATCTCCTGTTAAGAAGCGGGTATAGCTGCTTAAATTTTAATATGAGTAGATCTCCCTTTTTCTGAATATAATATTTCCACGTCAGTTTACTATAAATATACATGCCCAGGTACTTTGCCACATTGCTTAATGGAATGTCAGTACCTTTTATATTTAATTGTCTTGGCTGATAAGCTGTCCGTGTTGTGTATATCACTTGAGTCGTTTTTAGTTCATTCACTTCTATTTTCCATTTATCAAACCAAGTGCAAGCTTCGTCAAGAATAATCGGCAGCTTAGATGTTGCTACAACTAAATTTTTATGGGAGTACATTAGTACTGTATCGTCAGCGAAGGTAGCCACCATTGACGAGTTGGGATGTCTGACGTGTATAAAGTATACAACATATGACCAAGCAAGCTTCCTTCAGGGACTCCCGCTCTTATCTGTCTTAGCGTAGAAGATTCATCCTTACATTTTACGTAGAAATAGCGAGAGTCAAGGTAGCTTTTAATGATTTCAAATAGATCAGTTGGAAATACGGTCCTAATTTTACTAAGTAGGCCGTAGTACCAGACTTTGTCGAAGCCTTTTTCTATGTCCAGAAAAACACCAACACAGAAATTTTTTTCATCAAAGTCCTTTAAGATTGTGTGAGTTACTCTGTGTTTCCGTTGAAATCACACTACGAGAAATATTACGAAATCCTATACAACGAGAAATATATAAGTAGATTAGGTCAGAAATTTTACTTGGATCCGCTGGCCAATATGTAGGCCTTCCCGGAGAAGCAAAGTTGAGTTTGTTGATTGGATTTATTAATGTGTTGGAGAGCTGTTTTCCTGTAGGATTTGTTTGTCTAGAGCCCCTGTGGGGGTGCTTAGCATTAAAGTCATCTACTGCAAGATATTTGGACCCTAGAGTGTCGAACAACTGCTTGAAGCACGATTCGAAAATCGAAAATCGGGGTGGTCGGTAGACGGATGAAAGCATCAAATTTTCATTTGCAGTTTCAGTAATAATCGACGTAGCCTGCATAGAGTTTTGCGATTGTATTGTTTTAGTCGCCTTCTGATGAGCATACCCGTTCCGCCATGTGCTTTGCCATCAGGGTGGTGTGTGGCGTCGAAGGAGTAGCCCGGGATCTCGATTTTATATCTGTTTGTAAGGTGCGTTTCAGAGAGAAATAAAACATCAGTTTCTGTCTCGGATAGGTATTTTATGAGCTCAAGTTTGTGTTTCGATACGCCGTTTGCGTTCCAGAAAGTTATTTTAAACGAAGGCATTTTAAGTACAGAGTTTTTGTAAGATTAGAGTTTGCGTTTTTAATATCTCTTGAAGCATGTTTTGCATTAATAATGTAGTGTGGGACATACATTGTATAAAATTAGCAATCATATTTTCAAGAGTGGTATGGGTGGAGTATTTCCTGAGTTATACAATGCTGTGAGACTTCATTTTTCTAAGATTGTTGGAGTGTACGCTTGGTAGTAGCTGTTACTTTTTCTGGCACTACGGTGGATATTTGTTGCGAACCAGATCGCAGTACGGATGCGTATGTAATGTTGGGAGTGGTAGTTAGGAAAGTGCTTGGGTCTTGCATCGTAGCTTTTGTCTCGGCTCGGTTATGGGCAGTTGCTGTTACTTTACGCTGATTCATCCGGTTTTTCAGTTCTTTAAAAACTGGACAGCCTCTATATTTGGCAGTGACTAAATTTTTTTGATGTTGTGTCTGTTTTGTTTGAAGACTCGTGAAGGTCACCACATAATACACAGACAGAAGGTAGGGTACAATACGATTTCGTGTGGCCAAATTCCTTACAGATTGTACACTGCACAGGGTCTGTGCACTTGTAAGGTTCCTCTACAGTAATTCTGCGGTGAAGCAAGTATTGTAAGTTGTATATTGGGTGGATATTGTTCCTTTTCTCTGGTTTATTCACATGAGAGAGCTCGATCTTGAACATTGGCTGGGGTATTTTGCTTCTGTTCAAGATGTAGATCACAACCTTAGTTGGGAACCCTTTTTCCTCAAGTGCACTTTTAATTTTCTTTGTATCAACTCCAGCTTCTATTCCTTTTATAACAACTATCAGCCCTTTACTACTTTTAAGTTGGTACGTATAGTAGTTTTTGTTGGCATCACTGAGGAATTTCGAAACTATCTTGTAATTATTCTCAGTTTTGATTTGCAGTTTAGTTTCATGTACTTTGTCTTTGGTTAGCAGAACAATGTGAAAATTGTTGTTGCCGATAAGTTGCGCTACCTGTGAAACAAGATTGTTTGAACTGTGCTCGCAAATGTAAACTGGGGGAGAATTGGTTTGCTTGACTGATGGGGCCTCTTCTACGTCTATGGGATCAACATCGCTGCTAAGCGCTTCAAATCTGTTTCCTTTCAAAACGTTGGGTTCGTTGGTTGGAATAGAAGAGGTATTTGATCTCTTAGATTTGTTACCACAGTTAGGTTTATGCGGAATGAGTTTCCGTTTGATCTGCACATAGCGATCAATTCCAGTCTGTACTGCCGAACATTTTGATTTTGCGGTCTTCTTTTTGTGCGGGATAATTGTTTCCGTTATTTGACTGCCGACAGGGCTTTGGTGACTTATTGAAGAAATTTGACGTGAACATAGTTAGTACTATAAGTTTTTTCTTTACCGTTTGTGCTGGATGTTTGTGCTGCTTGTTTTCTCTGGACTGTATCAAAGATGGGTGCCAAGGTTGTTGCAGTGCCCAATGATGAAATTGAACAGGTAGTTGTTGATGTTGCTATTGATGCAACCGTTGTAGTAACAGTTTTTGATGTTGTTGTGGGTGGTAGTGTACAGAGCATCACAGGTGCAGCACACTGCGAAATCCATGAGGTTTTATTTTTTGTGTTACAGCTTGTGATGTTTGCATTGTTGTTTGTTTGCAGAGCGGAGCTTGCTTCTATTGACTGCGAGCGGATGGTGAAATACCCGCAGTTGGAGAGCCAACGCTCAAACTGAGGAGCGTTAGTTCCACTCATTAGTGATATTGCACAGGTTTACTAGTTATTGTTCCACTTATTAATTTAATTTAATTTAATTTAGTGTAAGTAATAAAATAGAATAGAGTTAACCGCGCATGCGACTACACTCGACGACGTTTGTCACTTAACAAAAATGTATTCTAAAAATTTTAAAGAAAAAATACAAATCGTCACGTTTTGGAATCATCTGTATCTCATGAACCGCACTAGGTAGAGACTCAAATTTTCACAGAATGTGTATTTCTATTTCCATATCTTCAAAAAATAATAAAATTTTTGGAATATGCATTCGAAAAGTCTCAAAAAAGAGATTTCATTTCCACAACAACAACATGCAATTTGTGTGTATGAAAATGTTCATAATAACAACATGCAAGCAAACAGCTTGTGTGTTGTACAAACATAAATGACGGTACGAAAAAAAAAAAAAGAACGAGATGATCTCTCTCTGTCTGTTTTTAAGAAGATTCACTTCTATCACGTGTACGATGGCACATGCGCAATTTTTCTTTTATATCTACTAGTTTTACGATAATTGAATTAGATTTTAAAAAGATAGGTAGTACATATTAGTTATGTGGGTAATAGTCTTTGTAATGGGTCAAATTTTAATGGCTTAAGTTTAAGATTTAAATAGATTATTAGTGCATTACTATTCACTACATATTATAAAACAAAGTCGCTTTCTCTGTCTGTAAGTTTAAATATTTAAAACTACGCAACGTATTTTGATGCGGTTTTTTTTAATAGATAGAGTGATTGAAGAGGAAGGTTTATATTTATAATAACATCCATTAAATAGTGGAGAAATACTGTTATTTTCACTATACATATATCTATATGCCTATCTTTAAAATTAATGTAGTTGGAAAAAGCATTTACTGTCACTACAATATTCCAGCTTCACATTATTTACACAGCAAAGTTTCTTCAAATGTGATTTTCGATTTTTTTTATTTAAGTCTGATTATTGCTATCAATAAATTAAAAAGTCATGTATGGAAGACGTCGTCGTTCGAACATAGGTTGTAGTACAGTGAATGCCAAAAGAGTACGTTCAGCAAGAGATGAAGAATGGTCAACGGAACGTGAGGCTCGCCTCAGTCACGTTCGGGATAGATAGAGAGCTGAGAGAGAGAGAGAATCATCGGCACGAGTTACTAATTCATGGGTAAATAAAGGAAATTCTGCCATGAATTACGTTCCTTCGATTTCTTACAAGGACGATCGTATAGTATCAATAGGTACTATGTAAGTGGTGTGTGAACATTGCTTGGCATTGAAATTCAAGGACGAATCGGAAGGCATGTGTTCCCTACAAGGAAAAGTCAAATCAGAAGAAATTCTCCCTCCACCTGAACCACGTCACTCTCTTCTTACGGGTGATCATCAGAAATCCAAACCATTCACGTAAATTATTAATTACACATTTTACAACAAAGTTTTTTAGAAGAAACACCCAATTATTGTATAGGTGGTGTAGCAACGCACGCCGAGTAACGCTAGTTATTAATATAATTTATTTATTTAAGATTAAGTATTATAATATCATCAAGAAGGAAACATTGGTTTATATGGCTGCATTTAGTTGAAGAAACCGACAGCAAAAAAGCAAAATTCAAATGTTATTCGTCGTGCATTAGTATTGCAGGAGGTTCACTTGAAAATCTGATTCAGATTTTTCGCAAATTACATCGATTAATGTTATTTCTTCATCTGCGGTAATTTCTACATCGTCATCGGTATTAGCAATTCCTCATTTTCAAAACTAAATAACGGAATACATTCATAAACCACCACCCATTCCAAAACTTCAAGAAATCACTAGATTCGTTAAGTTGATGCGGAAACTAATTCAATTAGTCCTGGGTATCGACTTCCCTCTAAGAAAACAATTTAATGATAGATCAAGAATTACTGAGCGATGAACGAAAAAAAAATATCAAGCCATAGGTACATTTTCTCTCACTACTGATGCTTAGACTTCTAATAAAAATGAAGCTATGTGTATGTAACAGCACATTTTGTAGACGACGGGACTAAACATTGCTCCAAATTATTGACTTGTCAAGCATATAACGAAAACACACGAATGAAAATTTATGCGATTTTTAAAAAAAGATAATGGAGGACTCGGATATTTCTCATAAAATCACTGCTATTGTAAGTGACAATTCATCAATCGGTTGCTTTGCTCATACATTCAATCGCATTACTTTAATCGAAGCACTCAATGGCTAACAAAATTAACTGCTACACACAAGCAGACGCTCCAACTCCTTGAAATTCTACTTACGATATGTAACAGCGAATAATACAGGTAAAGGATGCTGTGATTACCACTGTTGCTATACTACGTTCCGATTCAATTATAAGTCAAGAAGGCTGGGAAGTAATAGAACAAGTTTTGGATTTACTGAAGCCATTTTATGAAGTTACAATTTAAATAAGCGCCGAAAGAATTTTACTTTAACAAAAATAATCTAAAGCCCTTTTCATTTTTTCCTCTGTGTTTTTCTTCCACGAGAGCTAAGAGTCCAGATCTACTCCAAGATATTTAGCACCATCTTGCAAGAAGTGGGGTTGTGTGCTGTTGGGAGAGAAACTGACTACTGTGTGCCGGAACTTAAATGGAAAAATAATTTTAGTATTAGATTCCCGGAGAGAAATGATTGGAGGCAGGATAACGCCATTAGGGAAGACTATCTTTTAATCTACACAGAAGGCTCCATGACGGAAGAAGGAACAGGCGCGGGCATCTTTTCGGAGCAGATGACAGCCCAATTTTCCCTTCGTCTACCTGATTGGAGTAGTGTGTTTCAGGCGGAGATCTATGTGGTCTGGCAAGCGGCAAAGATGATTAGCACTTTGGGAGAGACTCCTAGGAACGTATCGATCTATGTTGACAGCCAGGCTGCTATTAAGACTCTGTCGACATATAGTATAAAGAGTAAAATCATCCGTAGTACGATTGAGGCTCCTAATCTAGATAGACGACACTCAATAGAGATAACCTGGGTGCCTGGCCATTCCGGTTTCTTAAGAGAGAGTGCCAGAAGGGGATATGTTTTGCCCATCTCTCGGGCAGTTAAGGACGTAATTAGACCCCAGCATGATATTTTATCGGAGTTGGAAGCAGACACTAAGGAGGCAGCAGAGATGAAAAAGACATTTGAACTCCTACACTTTAACAAGAAACGGACTCGGATGATGACAGGAGTTTTAACGGGGCTTTTTGCAATCGGACGAATTGCGCAGATGTTTCACGTTCCTCACCAAGCCTTCTGTCGTAGCTGCCAAAACGAGGAAGAAGAAGAAACCATTCAGCGTCTCCTTTGTGACTGTGCTGCACTACAAAGAAGGCGGTCCCGATTTCTTAGAAAACCCTAGGTGTTTTGGCTGATTTCGTTGATTCTTCTGGTTAGTTTCACCAGCCGACACGACCATATGGATTGTATCTCAAGCGAGTCAGACGTGTTTTGCGTAGCTGGGTTTTAATTTGCAATTTCTTGTTTTTATTAAACTTATTGTTATTATAATATTTAATTTATGTTAAATAGTGCATTTCATTGTTTGAGGGATCATAAGGTATGTTTAGTTGCGAATAATACGTACATATGTACATGATTAAGTATTTAACAATTTCAATGCTTCTTATTAAAGCTGAATCTCAAGAAAAGGAATGTAATAAAATTAAAATCAAAATACGGTTTTTAATCGCCTATATTTTCTTCCGGTTGAGTTACATTTTCTTTTAAAAACGCGTCCAACGTTTGTTGAATAAAAACTGCTTTTTTCTCCAAGTAAACATTTTTGTAGCACTGTATAGCGTTAGCAAGAGATTGAGTTGCCTTCCCACTGCGATTTTCATCATGATCATTATTCGTAAAAATTTCCATCGCCTGGTCTACCAGTCTCATTGCTTTTGCAATTTGCGCAGTCGTTAGCTTTTTTTTGCTCTGTTTGCTTATCAGTCCGATCAGTTTCATCTTCTAACTCATGTTCAATACCAAAAGTTAACAAAAGTTCGTTTGGGAGCTCTTCATCGTGTGACCTTAACAGTTCGTTGATATATTCAATCTCCATTCCTTCAACATTTTTTTCCATAGCTAATTTAGCAATTTCTTCGCGAACAGTTGGTACATCGTTAATCAGAACATTGTTTTCAAACACGCAGTCTGGCCATATCTTTCCTCAGCTTCCTTTCATGCAAGTCGCTTTAACTTCCCTCCATGCAAAACAAATATTTTCGACAGCCATCTTGATATTGTAATCATTCCAAAACTTTGGTATGAATAATTTATCTTCTTTATCAGTTGCTTCTAGAAGTAGAGAAAACATTCGCCGTAGATAGTAACACTTAAAGTTTGATATCACACCTTGATCCATGAGCCATGGAGGCATAAAAACAATTATTTTCGGAAATATCATCTGAATATATTGGAGGCCCTGGAGTATTGTCCAACAGAAGCAGGATGTTAAAGTCAGTGTTTTGAGAGCAACAATAAGCTTTTAGTTCGGGAACAGCGCAATCACCAATCCAATCTGTAAATAAAGCGGCAGTCATCCACGCTTTTTTATTAGCACGCCAGTGAATTGGAAGATCACCTGTATTTTTAAGAGCTCTTAGATTCTCGGATTGGTAAATAAGAAAAGGCTTGAATTTAAAATCTCCTTCTGCGTTTCCTCCTAGAAGAAGTGTGAGTCGATCTTTTTTCGGCCTTGGAAATGTAGGTTTTTTTGGGTAGCTACTTCCAATACAAGCCAGTTCATCGACATTCAGAATCCCCCCCTTCTTTGATAATTGTGTTCAGTTCACGTTGAAACTTTTCCGCAGCTGGATTATCAGCGCTAGCCGGTTCTCCTTTCAGAGCAATACTATGCAAATTTGCCCGAGTTTTGAAACGTTCGAACCAACTTTGACTTGCTTCAAATTTTTCGGAATTTCCACTGCTTGACGATGGAGTTTTTTTCTACAAATTATTAAAAATGCTTAAGGCCTTATTTTGAACAATCATTTTGCTCAAAGGCACTTTTCTTTGATGTTGATTTTCAATCCAAACCAAGAGAAGAGATTCCATTTTAACCAACAACAGACTTCTGTTCTTCATACTTTGTTGTGTTTGCAGCGGGGTAGCAGCTTTTGAAAACTTTCTTATTTGATTAGCATCTCGGTTGCAAATTATCCTTACAGTACTAGGAGCTAAATTAAGATGTCTTGCAATGTCAACAGCTTTTTCACCCGATTTGAAACATTTTATTATAGTTAATTTAAGTTCAAAATTAATTTGTTTGCGCTTCTGGCTCATTTTTACTCAAAAAAAACTTTGTTAAAATTGAAAGGCAGTCGCGATCAAAAGTCAACTGAACCTTCAATTACGGATATTATTTGCCATTCTCTCACATTTCTATGTGCAGCCGCTACAGTTGCCGATATTTGGGAATCCCCTTTTTACAAAAAATTATTTTCTGCAGCTAAATACATGCGACATGCATATGTATGTTTCGAAATATGCATGTGTATTCAAACGACGCAAACTGAAATAAACGACGCAATTTGAAAACATTGAACATTTTTGACGACGCAAATCGAAATAATGGACGACTCAATTCCAAATCCCAAAAAAATGTTTGCGACGCAAATTGAAACAACGCAAGTCGGGACGACGCAAACCGCGACTCTGGTGTAATTCTTTCACTTGTTTATCTATTTCGGATTTAAGCGCCATTGGATATGGGTATGACCTAGAATAGATTGGTAGCTCGCTTTTAGTACGGATTTCCGCTTTAAATTTGTGACAAATGTTAAACTATTATCTGCGTCGGAGAATAGTGTTGGACAAGAATAGATGATTTTCCTGAAAGCCTTTTCATTTTCTGGTGTCATATGACTTAATCAGAGTTGTAGGTGAGCTACTGATTCGAACTCTAGTTGTTCGAATAGATATTGATACTTTTGGAGTAGTTTAAAATAATTGTGTTCGGTATAAATTACAGCCTTGAGAGCTTTTAGTTTGTCGTTTCCGGTGATGCCATCGAAAGTTTGCAGACTGGGTAATAGGAAAAATTTGATTTCATTTACTTCTTTATTAAACATTTTACTGTTAGCATGATGGGTTATTTGTGCTTGTCCTCCTACAAAATTAACATGGGAACAATGTTTCGTTTGGGATTGGTCTCTTTAAAAATTCTGGTTTAAAAGAGAGTTAAGCATTTTCCCGTTTTTCTTTTTAAATGGGTGAAACGGAAGAGTGGAGAAGCTAGTCTAAAAAATTAATATCATCGTTATATGAAGTGTCGTTGGTTTCTGGGATCTCTGAGTTGAAAGTTGCTGGAGTCTGATCTGGGGTGTTGTCTTCGTCATAACCCGTTTCATCGGGGTATGGTTGTTCGAGATATAATTGATCTGAGTAGGTTTGTTCGTGATAAGGTTGCTCATCATTATGCATTACTGCTTCAGTGTTGAACACCCTTTTGTAATTTATTGGGTTGTTGTACCGACATTGAATGTGGTCTTTTAAAGTTATTGGAATTGGGCCTATTGAGGTACTGGTTAGAGTTATCAACGTCCATAGGTACCGAAGGGTTTGGTGAAAATGTTGGTCTGAATGGTGGTTCATTGAAATTTTGTTGTTGAGGTTGATATTGTTGGAATTGTTGTTGGGGACGATATTGTTCGAATTGTTATTGTAGTTGGTTCTCTTGCGCTCAAGAGACGGGGAAGGTCTCCATTAAGGCCTCGTAAAAAGATATCTAAAGCCTTGTCACGATAAGTCTGAGTCATGACATTGAGTGCATCGTCACTCAAGTCTGAGCAATCTATTTTGTCTAAAATTAAAGACAAATGATAGAATACTTTTTGCTAAAATTCTGTGATGGAATTATTTCCTTGTATCAAATTGGTCATTTGATACTCTAGGGTTGAGATGCCTCTCTTGTCTCAGTAATGAAGCATTAAACATTTTTTTATTTGAAGCCAATCTAGTGAAGTTCGATATGATTCAAGAGCTGTGCATATAAAGTTCTAATTCTGTCTACGGCTTTGCGCCAAGAGTTAAACTCTCCAGGCTTGCCTGAGAAATCTCGCTGTGTCACTGATATTTCGAGTAAAGGCTACAGGCTCTTCTTGAGGGTTAATAATTTGGTTGACTATAAGGGCTATTTCTTGGAGTTGAACTTCTGAGAAGTTCACAGTAGAATTGGATAGAGGATTAGTTGGTGAGGACATGTTTGTAAGAGTAAGGTTATTAAAGGTGTCAATTAAGTTTTGCATAAGATTTTTAGTATTGTACTTATTTAGGATTATTATTTGTTTCTCTTTTTCTTCTTGTTTTTCTTCTTTGTAGTTTATTTTATTTTTCTTTTTTTTCTTTCTGTTTTTGTTTATTTAAATAAAAATTTTATGCCTTAGCTTACGTTAACATTGTTGGCGTCGCTGCTTCCGTCGGTTGATGCTTCGTTGTCGCGGTATTTCCTCCGGTTAATGTTGATGTTGATGTTATTCGTCTTTTGTTGTCGATGATGATGCTGATTGTTGATGTCAATCGTCGTTTGTTGTTGATGCTGATGCTGCTATTTATTTTTTTGTTTTTTTGTTTTTAATAGTGATGGTGTAATTTGCTATTTGTTTCTTCTCTTGGATTTGTTCGATGAAAAAACAAATTTTTTTTTGTTTTTTTTTTTTTTTGTGTCTTTCTTCTTTATATCTTTTTTGTGGAAACGCACAATCTATTTTGTTATTGTTTCATATTGTTTATGTGCGTTTCCTCTTGGTATTGATGTTAGTTTGGGGAAAACAATTTAGAATTGTATTGCTTTGATTGTTGGTAAAAATTAATGAATAATATCAATTATAATCCACAAAATGCACAATTGTTAATAAATTTGTTAACTAGAAAAAATGTTAATTTATTTTTCATTTTTCCTTGTTTGCGATTTGTTCGTGGGTTTGTTTTTTATGTTTGAGAGAAATTTATTATTCCACTTATTTTGTATACTAAGGAGCCAACTACAACAATTATTTAATCGCGAATTACACTCTTTTTTTTTTTGGTAACCGCGGTCCCTGCTCTGGCGCCAATTAAACAAATTACTGTTTATGTTTAGAAAAAATATATTTATTCATAGCAGCTCAATAAGCTTTACTTATTTATTCAGCGCTATGCGCTTTTTACATTATAGCACGATGTGCTTCCTTTGAGTTACCATTTAAAACTAAAGCTAACTTACTACAGCTTCATTAGATTGGATTGGAGAAGAGTAATTTTGGATTGGGAAAGAGTGTCTTTGAATTGGAGTACGCGATAGAATATGCACTGTCAGCGGAAAGAGTTGCTATGGCTTATGCTGGGAAAGTGACTTATGTAAAGTTTCTGGATATTGCATCAGCCAAATAGTGTGGGAAGCGGACATTGCGTCATCAAAAATACTGTGGGAATAATGATCATGATAATTATTATCATTTTTATTCATTTCAAAATAAAAATAAAACGCAAATGGTTCTATAGAAATGCAACAGAAAAAAAAGCTCTTTTCTTGATTTGCTTAAAACTTTACACTAACAATTTTTACCAAATACCGTTATAAGTTTGTTATTTTGCCTTCCACACATTTTCGTAGAACATTGTGATACCGTACAGTCTTTCGTTTTTAAGAAATCAAAAATTTTTAGGTGGTTCTATAATTTTGCAACGCACCTTATATTTACATACAATACTATTTATGAAATAAGGAAAGAGGGGAAAAACCTTAAACTAGATTTTTTAAAACCGTAACCTGACTTAAAAAATAACTTAAAACTAACTTAAATTAACTAACATTCGCTTGCTGGCATTCGATCAGTGAAGTCGTGATTTTTTCCGCTCCCAAGCTCTGCGTGGGAAAACTTTTTTCTTATTTCTATTCATGTAAGTTTTAATTTTATTTCGCTTTTCTATGCGAATCTTTGCGTTAGTTAAGTGGAAATAAAACATACAAATAAATCTATAGAAACCAATAACAAAATCCTTAAGATGAGCTTTGCTCATCAAAAAACATTTCAACAACAGAGATAACTAGAAATGCATATCTCTCGTTTTTCTCTTGAATAATGAAGTTCGTATCCAACCGGCAGAGCCCCTACATTATAAAAAAAAGTCATTGAATTGCTAAAAACCATAGATACGAAATACTACACTTTCAAGCCCAAGGTTAAACGAGGTTTTAAAGTTATGTTGAGACACCTTCATCAATCAACAGACACCGACGAAATAAAACACGAACTGAAGAAATTAGGTCACGAAGTTATAAATATGCATAATATCCTACAAAGAACAACCAATAAACCACTTCCTTTGTTCTCAATTGAACTTAAAAGTAGCTCAACCAATAAAAATATTTATAATACTACGACATTACTACATACCAAAATTAAATTTGAGGCCCCCCACAACAAGAGGATGATAGTGCAATGCACCAACTGCTAAAAATACGGGCACACCCGAAACTATTGTACCAGGGACTGCTATATGGAGTCAAATACTAAAATAAAATGTGCTCTCTATGGTGGAGCTCATACAGCCAACTACAAGGTTTGTGAAATATATAAAACTCTTAAAACTCTTACAAAAGATCAGCAATTGTCCATAACGTGTAGTAAAGTGGAGAATGGTGCAAGCTACGCGCAAATTACAGCCGCGACTTCCCAACTCCAACCAACCAACCGACCAACCCAAAAATCTAAAGTTAGCTCTACTGGGAATCAGACCATAGACAGTAATTCCTCCCATCAAAATAACAGTAATATTATGTCAACGTTACAGCTGAACTTAAAATCATGATAAAGCAATTGATTCAACAGGTGACTAACATGATGAATGTAATAACCATCCTGATAACCAAACTTGACAAACAAAATGGACAATAAATTAAGAATAATTGCTTGGAATGCTAATGGTTTGCACAAACATATCCTTGAACTCCAACTATTTCTAAATGACAATATGATTGACGTAGCTCTAATCTCTGAAACCCATTCCACAAGTAATCACTACTTGAGCATTCCCGGATATAAAAAATATACAACAAACAACCCGGATGGTTCAAGACATGCTGGCACGGCTATCATTGTTAAAAACAATACTCAACACGTTGAACTAGAAAATTATCAACACGCTCACATCCAGTCGACCAAATTGCTACTAGAAGACAAATATGGACCTTTCACAATAGCAGCTATTTATTGCCCGCCTAGACACTCAATCTCAACAGCTCAATTTAAGGACTACTTTAAAGAGCTTGGCCCAAGGTTGATCGTAGCAGGTGATTACAAAGCGAAACATGTAAACTCGGGTTCAAGGCTGACAAACACCACAGGAAAAAACTTGCTAAGTGCAATTCATACGATTGGGGGATGCACTTGAGTACAGGTGAACACACAAATTGGCCGACAGATCGGACGAATATAACACATTTCAAAATTGACTCCCGACTTGAACTTTCCCGATCATTCACCAATACAAGTTGAATATAGTTGCGCAATAAAAAAAGATCAACCCGCCTGCAAAATGTATAATTTCAGAACTGACTGGGAGGCATACAGAGAATTTATTAACAATAGCCTCACAATAAATGTACCTCTTAGAGAACCTGACGATATTGAAAAGTCAGTAATATATAACTCACAAAATCTTAATCTTCGCTTAAAACGAAGCAGACCAGTCGATCTGACCTAACTTAGGTTACGGGTGGCGCTGAGAGGCACCTTGCGGTTGTTGGCCTGCTGTAAGTAGTTCTGAAAAATTAGGCCTAAGACACCCAGTAATCCAGACCATTATTTAAATGACCATTCGAAAATGTTCGATATTGTCTACTGCATTTTCCCCTCTTATCGTTAAAAATGTACTTAGTGTTTACTTTTATATTTAAGATATAAGATGTAGGAAAACAGTAGTACATATCCAATTGGGAATACAAAAAACAAAAAAAAAAAAAAAATAACTAACAACTAAGATATTGAAACTTAAATAATATAATTTTACTTACAATGAATTGCGAACATTAAAATTTACGTATTATTGAACTATTTTTTCCTGAACTGTTTTAACTTTAGCTTTTTCATCTAATCGGGCAGCTGAAGCGTAGAATGGTAAATTAAGTAACATTTTAAGCAATGTGTTCTGGACAATTTGTAACCTTTTTATGAGCGTGGAAGCACAATCACGCCAAACCTGAGACCCATATAGCAAAATTGGGTTAAATATCGATTTGAAAATAATGAGTTCATTGTCCAGTGAAAGTTTGGATTTTCGATTTATGAGGGGATGAAGTATACAAATAGTTTTGTTTATCTGATCCAGAGTTTTACCAATGTGTACATTAAATGAAAGTTTTTTGTCTAAGTGTAATCCTAGATATCGTAAGCTATTGGTCCAATGAAGGTTAGTATTAATAATATTTAGGTTAACATTGGGCAAGTGAATACTTTTCCTCCACCTTGAGAAGTAAATGCCACTAGCCTTGCTAACATTTAACAAAATTTTCCATTTTTTTGTAGTATATATCCAGGACTGTTAAAGAGTTTTGTTGGCTATTATGTATACATATCTATTTACTTGTGGCCCCTACAGTAAAGCGCTGTGTCGTTGGCAAAAGTGGATACATTGCAGTTTTCAAAACTAGGTATATGATAGGTGTACACCTTAAATAATATCGGACCTTGCGGGTCCCCAGTCTTGGTGTGCGAATGAATCCACTTAATTCGACGAAAAAATGTCGGTGGGTGTGAAAACTTTGCACAATTTTTGTAATGTAAATGGGCGTATTAACACTCATCAATTTGTGTACTAAGCCATCATGCCATACTGTTTCAAAAGCAGCTTGTATGGAATGGCTATGATTTTTGCAGTTTTCCAAGATTTCGGGAATAACCAATCTGAAGGCAATATTCAAAGTTGGAAGCAAAAAAACGAGTAACACTAAGTGGTAATTTTTTGATAGAAATGTTAGGAATATTGTCCAAACCTGGAGATTTCTTCATCTTAAGTGAGGGTATTATATTCACAACATCATGGTGCATCAAACAATTGATGATTGTTAAGCTCACTCACAGAAGCCTGTATAGTGCGTATGATAATGCCGTCTTGAAAAAACTCGGATAATTTGTGTTTTTCTTGAAAAACATCTCCAAGTATATTGGCTTTTTCTTGTGTACGAAGCTTGGTACAAATTGTTTTTGGTTTTTAGTTAATTTGGCTATATTCCAAAAACTTTTCGAGAGTCTACTTAGATTCATCATCTTATTGTCCAAAGTGATTTTGAATAGATATTTGTTGTTTAATTTGATGATTCAAATAGTTTAGTTGGGCCTTACAAATAGAATGCCTTGTTCTAATCCAGCGTCTTCTTACTACGTTTCTTTTTTTAATAAGCTCAGTGATGCTATTAGGCAATTTCTTAGAAATAATTTTAAAAGGTTTCCTAGGCACTGCAATTTCGAGTGCTGAGGCTACTTCTGTTGTAAGTGAGTCAACCATTTTATCTATAAGTTTAATGGTGGGAAACGCAGTTTGGTAAGGCTGCATGTCACTAAAATGACAGTTTAAGGTTCGCTTAAAATGTCTCCAATTCACTTTCGAGTACATAAGAAAGGTCTTTCCATCCATATTTGGCCTTAGCAATTACCGGATGGTGCACGGTCATTACAGGAAATCGGTTCAGTTATCAAGTTAGGAGAGTTTGTGATGAATAGGTCCAGTGTTGAAGGTTTTGCTTTGTAGCTTGCTGGAATATACGTCGGATCTTTTGGACACAATATTGTAAATTTGTCAATGTAGGAAAAATCTTAAAGAATATTTCCCCAAGAGTTTGCCTTACCGCAACTCCATAATTTATTTCTGCAGTTCAAGTCACCACCTAATATGTAGCGACTACTTATGTATGGAAATTTAATTAAATCTGACTTGAAACAGCTTTTTTGATGGTTTTTGTTATTCAACAGAGTGCATGTTCTATTTAAATATTTTGCCGACGACCATTGAAAGTAAGCTGAAAACAGTTTAATTGTGTTAAGTAAGTCTATAGTGACATCTTCTCCTATATTTTTATTATTTATGTTCAGTAAATTTTATTAGCTATAGCAACAACACCTCCCTACTTGAAATGCGATCATTTCGATAAATCAGGGCACGTGCATTCCATGCCATAATAGAGACCTCACTTAGCTTCTTAAACAATAGACAATTATTCATTGGCACGTGTTTCTACTTTCAGTGATCATTTTAGTGATTTTTGACTCTAAATAAAGTTTCAATCATCATATTTCTTTAACTATTAATAAAGCTAAGAGTATTTTCGGCTTTATTATAAGATGGTCTAAAGAACTTAATGATCCCTATACTACCAAGATTCTTTTCATCACTCTAGTCCGCCCTGTACTTGAATACAGTTCGTTTGGCTGGAGTCCCCAACATAAAAAAACATCAAGACCGCATTGAGTCTATACAGAAGCAATTCCTTTTCTTTGCACTTCGTTGTTTAAATTGGGATCTCAGTGTACGTTTCCCTTCATACTTTAGCAGGCTTCTTCTTATAGATCTTCCATCATTTAAAAAACGCCGAATGACTCTTGCTATAAGCTTTCTTCACAAACTTATTACTGGTAATGTTGATTCGTCAGTGCCTTTAAGCCAACTTAGATTCTGCGTCCCTAGTTGTACATCTAGAAATTAAGTTCCCTTATCTATAAGTACATGCACAACTAATTATGCCCTACATGATCCTTTCCGAATTTTATGCAATCTTTATAATAAGTTCTATTACGTCTTCACGCCAGAGATCTCGCCCTCTGCGCTTAACATCATCGTCCTTCGTTAGCTTCGGGAAGAGGAACGAACTGCTACTAGGTGAAGTGGACATCGCATTGGCTAACACATGCCTTCTGTCTCTGACCATAATTGGTTGTGAGTAGGGGCATAGCTTGAAAAAAATACCTCCAACGGGTCAGAGAAGGGTGGATTTTCTCATATATTATCTTACGTTTAATTTTAATTTTTGCTTGTTTTTCATTAATTAAATAAAATTGTTTTAAACTAACCTTAATCACTTAATTTTTTTTATTAATTTTCCTTTTTTTCTTGTTTTTCTTTTAATTTTGTTTTAATCTCTTGTATTTTGTTAGTAACATTTTATTTTTGAGTTTGACAGTAATTTGTCATAATTAGCTAAATATTATTATTATTACAAGAACTCAGCTATAGCCCAAAAATCTGTTGCTTTTGATGGTATCGTGCCAAAAAAGATAACTGAACTTCCAAACGCAGCAATAGTATTTCTCTCGTGTCTTTTCAATGCTATTCTTCTAATTGGATACTTTCCAAAGCAATGGACTCAAAAGTTTTTTTTGTTACTCAAAGGTTCTCTTTATTTGAATCCTTTCCGCTGACGATGCACATTTCGTCACGTACGCCAAGCATTAGCGAGGTTTCGTTTGAGACAAAGCTAGACTTAAGATTTAGTTCGAAATATAACTCAAGAAAAGCACATAGTGCTGCAAATAAAAATAAAGCACATAGTGCTGCAAATAAATTTAAATAATAAATAAAAAAAAACCAAAGTGTTTTAATTTACACAACACGGACAGCTTATCAGCCAAGACAATTAAATATAAAAGGTACTGACATTCCATTAAGCAATGTGGCAAAGTACCTGGGCATGTATATTGATAGTAAACTGACGTGGAAATTTCATATTTAGAAAAAGGGAGATCAACTCATATTAAAATTTAAGCAGCTATATCCGCTTCTTAACAGTAGATCTAAGTTGACAACCAATGGGAAATTAGTAATACACAATAGTGTAATTAAGCCTATATGGACGTACGGCATGCAATTATGGGGTACAGCCAAGAAAACTGACACTAACATTATACAGCGTCAACAATCGAAAATACTTCGATCAATAGTTAATGCTGACTGGTATATACCTAACTATGAAATTAATTAATTAATTATTAGGACTATGCATTAATTTTAAAGGTTTTTTCACCAAAAATGGGGCTTTATTTCGATTTCAAAATGGATTGATACATCATTCAAAGTACTGTCCGTCGCTAGCCACAACCTTTTCCCATTTTTCTTTCAATTCCCGGATTCCGTTTCTCCAAAATTCCGGCTTCTGGGCGGCTATGAATGAATCGATCCATTTTTTGGTCTCTTCATATGAAGAGAAGCGGTGTCCAGCCAGCTTACGCTGCATCTCCCGGAACAAGTGGTAATCCGAAGGAGCATTGTCTGGGCTGTACGGCGGGTGGGGTAGCACTTCCCAGTTGAGCGTTCTAAGGTATGTTTTGACGACCTGTGCAACATGCGGCCGAGCGTTGTGATGCTGCAAAATGACCTTGTCGTGTCTTTCGACCGTTTCCGGCCGTTTTTCAAGCAATGCTCGGCTCAAACGCATCAATTGACGTCGGTAGACTTCCCCAGAGATGGTTTCGTTGGGTTGGAGCAGCTCATAGTACACCACACCCTTCTGATCCCACCAAATACAGAGCATGAGCTTCGAACCATGAATATTCGGCTTGGACGTCGATGGCGCCGGTTGGCCGGGCTTGACATATGTTTTTTTACGCTTTGGGTTATCGTAATGGATCCACTTTTCGTCGCCAGTCACAATACGATGCAAAAAACACTTCCGGCCAAGTCGTTCAAGCAGCAATTCGCACGTGAAAAATCGGCGTTCGACGTCTCTCGGCTTCAACTCGTATGGCACTCAATTACCTTGCTTTTGGATCATTCCCATCGCTTTGAGACGTCTGGAAATGGTTGCTTGGTCAACGTCCAACGTTTCGGCAAGCTCTTCTTGCGTTTGGCACGGGTCTTGGTCCAGCAATGCCTCCAATTCTGCGTCTTCGAACCTTTTGGGCTGGCCAGGTCGCTCCTTGTGCTCGGTATCAAAAACACCACTTTTGAAGCGTCGAAACCAGTACTCACAGGTTGAAATCGATGGAGTATGGTTCGGGTAGGCATCCAACAGCAATTGACGGGCTTGGGTGGTATTTTTCTTCAAATTGAAGCAAAAAAGCAAGGCTTCCCGCAAATTGCGTTTTGACGGCACGAAAGTTGACATACTCGGAGCACAAAAAAACTATGTTGTGTACACTTCAGCGAAATGACAGATACTGGTAAACAAAGCCTAATGATGAGGCTTTGACATGAATATAGTTACAGTATTGCCAGATGCGATACTGTTGTAAATAACGCCATCTGTGTGCAACCTTTAAAATTAATGCATAGTCCCAATAATATGATTCAGGAAGAAATCATTGATGCTAGCAGGAGGTACCACAAAACATTAGAGCGACATACCAATCTAATCGGTAATTTCCAATCGGAACTGTCATTATCGAGAGACTTCCGCTCCCTTTTTCTTTCAAAGTAAAACAAAAACAGCTGATCATGGCACAAGGCAAGGCAAAATTATTATTTTAAATGTTTTTAGAAAAATTACAAAAATAAACATGTAAAAACTAATAAAATAGAGTTGTTTGTCGTTAAAAAAAATTGCTTACATACCAATCGCTCCAAAGCACTGGGGGAATCCAAGAGATTTAAAACCTTTCACGCATTCTCCTATTTTTGCTGGAGTAAGGTAATTTGATGGTATACTTTCCGCTTCAAGTTTCTTGCTTACCTCTATGCAGAAATCATGAAGAATTACAATATGTAAACCAATGCTTTCGACACACCGAACAACGCACCCACTGCTCGTTATTCTGCAGACGAGCTTACAGTAAACAATGCAATAGCAACTCCTTCATCCAATGCAATAGTCCTTCTGTAAATCATAGGTAGCCTCGCCATGCTTTGCATCTGCTGCATTTGAATATTGAACGTGAAATCTGTCCATTCGGAAGCTCTCTTCGAAAAATTCTGCAGAACTTTCTTTGATGTTTTTGCTCCAAAATGTTCCATAAAGTTCCTACAATTTTACACACACAATTATCATAATACAAAATCTATTTTAAAATAAGTCAATAACTTACTTACTACCATTGAATTCTGAAATTCCTCTTTGATTTCTTCTTCTAATTCACTTAGAGTCAATATGTTCTAAATTATCCATTTTTTCACACAAATCACAATCACTTTTCACTTGTCACAACTTTTTGAATTGTGTATAAGCACAACAAAAAACAGCTGTTCAAGAAATCAGGAAACTAAGGGCTCAAAGTCTTCACTGGCTTATCAATTCTAAATCTGGACTGAGACTGACTGAGTACAAGGTGATGCTGTATAAGTCTGTTATTAAACCAATTTGGACTTATGGTTCTGAATTGTGGGGTACCGCGAGTGCGAGTAACATTGAAGTTATACAAAGAGCACAATCCAAGATACTTAGAACAATCACGGGAGCGCCATGGTATATCAGGAATGAAGACATTCACAAGGACCTGGGAGTACCACCTGTCAAAGATGAATGTTCCAAGCGTAAAGCTATTTACATGGATAAATTAGTTCGGCATGTTAATCCCCTAGCCAGAGTCCTTGTCCATACAAGGAACACATCAAGTCTGATCCGTAACGATCGTGCAACCCTTTTGCTTACTTAGAGGCTCGTAGTGCCTTCCTTTTCATTGTAGGAAGGACATACGTGAATTACTTTTTAAGAGTTGAAACCTTATTCATACACCTATATTGGAGATTCAATAAATACCATACAATAAAAAAAGAAAAACAGCTTGCTTGACTTAGAAAACAACACATTGATTTTATTGATAAAGCAGAAAAATGTTTTGCTATTGAAGCACAATTGTGTGGCATCCGAATGTCGTAAAGAATGCTCATGGATTAATTTTGACTATACTAGCTCTGACACCTTGAGAGTTTTGGATTTCATGACCATATATTTCTATCTGGCTCTCGTAATATTGTATTTGTAAATACGAACCCGTTGTTGTCGCGACACTTGAAAAAAAAAATACATGTTCCTGTAACGCTACATTTGAGAAATTGCAAAATATTATTGCCATTTGTTCAACACGGCCCACATCCCACGTATAATCGAGCAAGAAATTATAGTATTTTGCTTGATGAACTCTGGTACTGGATTGCAAGTCGTACGGTTCAGTGTAAATGTGACAGGCTTACATTTTTACTTATGAACTTCTATCCTCCAGTCAGATAACCATAATTCAATTAGTCTAAGTCTGTTGCAGCTTTGTCTGGGCTGGGATTACGGCTTATTATAGCTGTGTCAACGGCGAAAGTTGATGAGACAATTCTAGAATTTGTTGGTATGTCTGCAGTGTATAATATGTATAGACTTGGGCGCAGAACACTACCTTGCGGAACGCCAGCTTTAATTTCTTATTCGTTTGATATGAAGTTGATGTGTCTTATTACAAATACTCGATTCACGATATAAGACTCCAGAATTTTGTGTGAGTTTTAGGAAAGCAACGTTTTTATTCTGTAAAGTAAGCCATCATGCCACACTCGATTAATGCTGGAGCTACATCAAGAAATACTGATGAGCAATATTCTCAAATCAAATGCAATTCTTATTTCAGTTTTAATTCTGTTGACCTGATTATTTCATGCCTTGATCGAAATCCAAACTTATGAACCGAGAATATGTGATTAATTTGTAAATCAGAAACTCATAGTGTCCAACTTTCAGTTTAATAGCACAAAAAACAAAAAAAATTTTCTAATAGGAACCTGAATTTTTATAAGGGTTTGTGTGGTAGGTAACCTCCCTAGTGATCCGATCAAAATGATTTCGACAGAATAAGTTTCTGATGTATAGCCACCAATTATCTAAATTTCAAGATCGTGGGATTATTTGATCAGATAGCTGCCATACAAACCAAAATGTTTCTTGCATGAGGACCCCTTTAAGTTTTTGAAAATATTTTAGTTTTAGTTTTTGTTGCTGATGCCCGGATAGAACTACAGATTCTCTTAAAATTTCAACTCTTTAGCTATTACGGTTCATGAGAAATACCACGAGGACGAACGGACGGATGGAAAACGAAAAATCTGCCCTTTGGTACTTTTTGGGTCTTGAACCCTAAAAACGGCAAAAGTTTTCATTATACTTGTATGTAGACTGTAGATTTAAAAATAGGTTATAAAGTAGATCACTGAAGTTTTCTTATTCTCCTCTTCCAGATAACAACCCTAGTTGTATTCTAATACGGTTGCAGGTTCAATGTGTATTGATGCTTTTTAACTTACTGCTGCAGATAGCGTTTTTTCCTCCCTATTTTGAAGAAATTTTTCATTATTCCTCTACACAAAGATGGTAGTAAATCTAATATTTCAAACTATAGGGGCATACAAATTTTCAGCTATTCCCAACCACTACTTTCCTTGAGTTTACTTTACTACAATAGTTAATCGTGGTTTTATTAAGTAACAAACTTATGTTATTTATACTGATTTTTCTAAAGCTTTTGAATCAGTAAACCATGACCTTCTTTTGTATAAACTAAATATTATGGGTTTTCCACTAAATTTTCTAAGCTGGATCAAGTCCTACTTGATAATCGTTCCGAAAAAGTAATGTTTAGGTATTCTTTATCGGTAACTGTTACTTACGGAGTTCCTCAAGATAGTCATCTAGTCATCTTCTTTTCAACCTACTTATCAATGATCTTCCTGTCTCTATTTCATATTCTCGTGTGGTAATTTACGCTGAAGATGTACAACTTTTCATTTCGTTTTAATTTTTCTTTTTATAGTTCTTCAATTACAAATTACATCAAAGATTTATATAATTATATATTGTAGAATATTAAGTTGACGATTAAAAGTTCATTTGGATGGAGCCTCCTTAAACAGCGTCGGTTCATGCCGAGAGTGAGTGCCGCCGGGTGGTTTGGATGGCTTTGTGGCCTTTGTGGATGACGATTGCTGAATTGCAGTATTTCGTCGCATACCGTGTCATCCTTAGGTCTTCGTGCAAGATGGTGTTGCACACAAACCAAGAAGCCCCAGTTCTGCGTCGCAGTTTCTTGTTCTGGCAGGCCTGAACTCTCTGTACGCTGCTTGCAGCAGCAATACCCCAGATTTGAATTGCGTAATGCCAAACAGGGGCCATTTCTACCAAATTGTCCACTTGTTGTTGAGCGACAATTTACTGGGCGGCCGTACTAACCAGTCAAGCATACGCAACTTTGCATAACAGCATGCGGTAGTGATGTTAATATGAGAGCGAAATAATTAATTTGCTTTATTGATTTTATTACTGATTTCTTTCGTGTTCCGCTTACAACTGACCTAGGCTACTTGCTATCGCTCAACACAGAAATCAAATTTTATTCCTTGTCTTAATCTTACAGTTACATACATATAATGTTACTTATGTTTTATTACTCTTAGGTAGAAATGGTAATAGATTGCATAGGTACCGTTAGGATTTTCTTACTCCTATTTTTTGTTCATATGTTTAACCCTATGTTATATGTACTTATTTTTTCTACACATTTTTAGCACTATGTTAACTCTCCCCTCGGTTACATTAAAACGTCCTCCTTTTTCAACTGTTGCCGAGTTAAGGCATAATTGCTATTATAATACATAAGTAGTTTGAACCGTGTATTTTTCTATGTGTACTGTTTTGAAAAATTTAGATTTTAAATTATTAGAGAATATTTATAAATTCTTAAAAATTACTATTTCTTGCTAAGCTTATATATATTTATTTATGGGTGTATGCATATGATTCCGCCCTTTTTTGTGAAAACAAAACAAATTTGCTTGTTTAGAAAAAGGAAAATTTATTTATTCAAAGTATGCCCCATTTGCAGCTACAACCTTTGCCCATCTTTCAGGCAATTTACGGATTCCTTGCATAAAGAAGTCCTGGTCTTTTGAGGCAATCCAATTATGAAGCCAAATTTTGATATCTTCATAAGAAGTGAATCGCTCTCCCGTAAGATCAGACTGCATCCTTCGAAATAAATGAAAATCTGAAGGGGCTATATCTGGTGAATATGGCGGGTGGGGTAGCACTTCCCAGTCTTGTCCATTTAAATATGTTTTCACAACATTTGCCGTATGCGGTCTGGCGTTGTCATGTTGAAGAATTAATTATGTCATGCCTATTCACCCATTCCGGTCGTTTTTCTTCTATAGCTACCTTCAACCGCATTAGTTGTCGTCTGTAAACATCGCCAGTGATAGTATCAGACGGTTTCAGCAACTCATAGTGCACAACACCTTTCTGATCCCACCAAATACAGAGCATAACCTTGGTACAATGAATATTTTTCTTTGGCTGTGATGGGCCGGCCTCACCTGGCTTCAGCCAAGATTTTTTGCGTTTAGGATTCTCGTAATATATCCATTTTTCATCTCCCGTGATTATCCGATGCAAAAAACCTTTTCTTTTTTGTCTTTGAAGCAGCATTTCACAAATGGTTTTGCGACGTTCGATGTCTCGGTCTTTCAATTCATGTGGCACCCAGTTATTGACTTTTTGAACCATTCCCATTGCTTGCAAACGTCTTGAAATAGTTGATTGATCAACATTTAATGTTGTTGCCAATTCTGATTGTGTTTGACAACAATCTTCGGTCAATAAATCTTCCAATTCAGCATCTTCAAATTTTTTGGGTGGTTTTCCATGTTCTCTGTGTCCTCAATGTCAAAATCATCATTTTTAAATCGTCGAAACCATTCTTTGCAAGTTGTATTCGATGGAGCATGCTCACCGTAAACATCAGCAAGCAAACGATAAGTTTCCGCTGCACTTTTCTTTGCAACAAAATAGTGCAATAAAACCTCCCGCAAATGATGTTTACTTGGGATAAAACTCGACATTTTCAATGAATTAGAAATATTTGTTGTTTATGCTTCTATCAGCTGTTATACACTGTGTTTAACAGCTGATAGTAAGGCACTATCGAATGCAAGTATTAGTATTTTAGTGTGCAAGTGTAAGCGGCGATACTCGCGAAACTATCGGAAAGGGCGGAATCATATGCATACACCCAATATTGTATCTCTTTCTATATTTTATTCACGAAATTTTTTGAAAATTAATTCCAAATTGTTTTATTCTGAATGTAAGCGTTTCGTATGCTATCTTTGTGTAGAACGCGTGATTTCCCTTGCCCTCGGGGTGCTGTTAGAATCGTGTCCCCACGATCTTCTTGAACCTTGTAAGAAATATATGCATCATCTTTATGTTTATGCCTTCTATCTGAATAAATTTTTATTCCCTCCTTCATTAGGAATTCTTTGATAAAAATGAAAGTTTCGTTTCCTTTTACACTGACCCTGAAATAGAAAAAAAATTATTATTTACGCTCTACGAATATTACTTAATTTATACATACTTGATAGTTCATACTCACGTATTATTATGCAAGAACATAAGGTTTGCCACGTTTTTTGGCTTTAATAGTGATCGCCTTTTGCGTATAGTTTCCCCTGCACTAGTAAATATGCGCTCGCATGGCACCGATGTGGCCACCACACAAAGGCGTTTTATCATATGTATATATAAGTGGGGATATTGTGTTTTGCGCTTGTCCCACCATATCAACGGATCATCTTTCCGGCTTATATATTCCTCTGGCAGGCTCAGCATCGTTTGTTGTTTTAATTTTTAGTTCCCTTTTCTATGCAAATCATTGCATTAGTAAAGTAAAATTTAAAACATACAAAAAAAATCAATAGGAACCTATAACAAAATCGTTAAGATGAGCTTTGCTCATCAAAAAAAACAGTTCAACAACGAAGACGACAAGAAATGCATATTTCTCGTTTGTCTCTTCCTGACCTAAAAACAAAAATGAATCCTCATTTTTAACCACCAAGTCGCCTGAGCGCAGGGCAAGTTCTTGTTCTCCTGCTCTTTGCTATGACAGCGCGAACACCAGGTGCTCCTTACCATGGAGCACCCAATGCCCTTCCCCTCAACCGCCACTGTACTCTACCCAAGCTGCAACTGTATCAGCAACTACAACAACTATAACACAAAGCACTGCTTGTACATCAACAGCTTCATTGGTTGCATCAAGAACAACAGTTTTCTCAACAACTGCTTCGATCGCGTCATCGTATGCAGTTACCACAACAACAACTAATCCCAAAACTCATATCCACAACAACAACAACGATTCGATCGCTTCTTTGCCGACACCAACAATCATCACAGAAGTACAAAACTCAAATAATAAAACTGGATCTGAACAGTTAGCTTCAAATAAAAGAAACAGAAAAACGCAATCACCAGCCATACCGACTGAACAATCACCAAACATTAACAAAAAGCCCAAAACAAACAAAGCGTCACCTACCATATCTTCAAAAACTAATAAAACTAAACAAAAAAAAAAAGCAGACCACACTTAACTACTGGCTTGGCAAGCCATCTTCCAAATTTTTTGGCATCTTAGATGTCGACGATGACAATTTAGAAGAAGCGAAGAATACTATGGACAATGGTTCCAAGCGACCTCCAAAAGCTAATAAGCCACCACCTATTTATGTGCAGAGGGTAGAAGAAATCTCCATTCTTAATAATGCTCTGTATGAAATTGTAGATCATAACTACGTACTTAAAACATTGCCCAATGATGAAGTTCGTATCCAACCGGCAGAGCCCCTACATTATAAAAAAATCATTGAATTGCTAAAAACCAAAGAAACGAAATATTACACTTTCAAGCCCAAAGATGAACGAGGTTTTAAAGTTATGTTGAGACACCTTCATCAATCAACAGACACCGACGACATAAAACGCGAACTGAAGATATTAGGCCACGAAGTTATAAATATACATAATATCCTACAAAGAACAACCAATAAACCACTCCCTTTGTTCTCAATTGAACTTAAAAGTAGCTCAACAAATAAGAATATTTATAATATTACGACATTACTACATACCAAAATTAAATTTGAGGCCCCCACAACAAGAGGATGATAGTGCAATGCACCAACTGCCAAAAATACGGGCACACCCGAAACTATTGTACCAGGGATCCAGTATGCGTCAAATGTGCTGGTAAGCACAAAACAATCGACTGCTGTATCGAGTCAACTACTAAAATAAAATGTGCTCTATGTGGTGGAGCTCATACAGCCAACTACAAGGGTTGTGAAATATACAAAACCCTTAAACTCTAACGGTTTTCGGCCCTTCGACCCAAAATATTGACGGATCTCACAAAAGTTCAGCAAATGCCCATAACGTCCAGTAAAGTAGAGAATGGTATAAGCTACGCGCAAATTACAGCTGCGACTTCCCAACCCCAGCCAATCAACCGACCAACCCAAAAATCTAAAGTCATCTCAACTGAAAATCCGACCATAGACAGTAATTCCTCCCATCAAAATAACAATAACATTATGCCAAATGACAATACAGCTGAACTTAAAATCATGATGAAGCAATTGATTCAACAGGTGACTAACATGATGAATATAATCACCATCCTGATAACCAAACTTGACAAACAAAATGGACAATAAATTAAGAATTATTGCGTGGAATGCCAATGGTTTGCACAAACATATCCTTGAACTCCAACTATTTATAAATGACAATATGATTGACGTAGCTCTAATCTCTGAAACCCATTGCACAAGTAATCACTACTTGAGCATTCCCGGATATAAAATATATAAAACAAATCACCCGGATGGTTCAGGACATGGTGGCACGGCTATCATTGTTAAAAACAATACTCGACACGTTGAACTAGAAAATTATCAACACGCTCACATTCAGTCGACCAAATTGCTATTAGAAGACATATATGGACCGTTCACAATAGCAGCGATTTATTGCCCACCTAGACACTCAATCTCAACAGCTCAATTTAAGGACTACTTTAAAGAGCTTGGTCCAAGGTTCATCGTAGCAGGTGTTTACAACGCGAAACATGTAAACTGGGGTTCAAGGCTGACAAACACCAAAGGGAAAAACTTGCTAAGTGCAATTCAAACGATTGGGGGGATGCACTTGAGTACAAGTGAACCCACATATTGGCCAACAGATCGGACTAAAATACCGGATTTAATAGACTTCTGTGTATTAAAACACATGAATATAAAACATTTCAAAATTGACTCCCGACTTGAACTTTCCCGATCATTCACCAATACAAGTTGAATATAGTTGCGCAATAAAAAAAGATCAACCCGCGTGCAAAATGTATAATTTCAGAACTGACTGGGAGGCGTACAGAGAATTTATTGACAATAGCCTCACAATAAATGTACCTCTTAAAGAACCTGACGATATTGAAAAGTCATTGATATACTTGAATGACATTATAAACGAAGCAGCTAATAGAGCAACGCCTGATCTTAATCCAAAAGAGGACAACTATATTTTCCCCCGCTCAATAAAAAATCAAGTCGCGAACAAAAACAAACTGCGTAAGATCTGGCAAAGGACAAGAGATCCAAATGACAAAGCTAAACTTAACAAAGGAATCAAAGATTTGAAAAACAGTCTAAGGAATTTTAAAAATGAACAATTTGTAAATTATACAAAAACATTATCGCCGACATCTGACACTAACTACTCATTATGGAAGGCTGCTAAGCACTTCACAAATCGCACCTTCCACCAGCCGCCACTTTTAAAATCGGATGGGACTTGGGCTAGAACCAACTATGAGAAAGCTTCACTACTGGCAGACTATTATGAAAGGGCTTTTACTACCATTCAATCTAATGGTAACACCAATTTGTACAACAGGACTCCATCTCCACAATACTGTACAAAAATGATTTCAACCAATGAAGTTAGGCACTGTATTGGAAAGCGCACTAGTCAGAGAAAAACGCCAGGCTATGACCAAATAACTGGAAAGTTACTCAAAGAGCTCCCTGCGAAGGCAATCGTACTTATTAGGAATTTGTTCAATGCGATATTAAGACTAAAGCACTACCCATCTTTATGGAAGGTTGCTGAAATAATAGCCATACCCAAACTGGGAAAAGATCCAACCAAGGCGTTCTAAAGTATTTGAACGTCTCCTACTTGACCGAATACAACCAATACTAGACGTGAACAGAATCATACCTGACCACCAATTCGGGTTTAGACAAAGTCACTCCACAATTCAGCAAGTTCACAGATTAACTCACAAAATTTTAAAGGACCTTGATGAAAAAAAGTTCTGTGTTGGTGTTTTTCTGGACACAGAAAAGGCCTTCGACAAAGTCTGGCACGACGGCCTACTAAGTAAAATTAGGACCTTATTTCCAACTGATCTATTTGAAATCATTAAAAGCTACCTTGACTCTCGCTATTTCTACGTTAAACGTAAGGATGAATCTTCTACGCTAAGACAGATAAGAGCAGGAGTCCCTGAAGGAAGCGTGCTTGGTCCTATGTGGTATACTTTATACACATCAGACATCCCAACTCCAGGAGATAGCTCGCCAATGGTGGCTACCTTCGCTGACGATACAGTACTAATGTACTCCCATAAAAATTTAGTTGTAGCAACAACTAAGCTGCAGAATATTCTTAACGAAGCTTGCAATTGGTTTGATAAATGGAAAATAAAAGTGAATGAACTAAAAACGACGCAAGTGATAAACACAACACGGACAGCTTATCAGCCAAGACAATTAAAAATAAAAGGTACTGACATTCCATTAAGCAATGTGGCAAAGTACCTGGGCATGCATATTGATAGTAAACTGACGTGGAAACATCATATCCAAAAAAAAAGAGATCAACTAATAATAAAATTTAAGCAGCTATACCCTTAACAGTAGATCTAAGTTAACAACCAATGCCTATATGGACGTACGGCATGCAATTATGGGGTACAGCCAAGAAAACTAACATTAACATTATTCAGCGTCAACAATCGAAAATACTTCGATCAATAGTTAATGCGGACTAGTTTATATCTAACTATGAAATTCACAAAGACCTCGGCGTAACTATGATTCAGGAAGAAATCATTAATACTAGCAGGAGGTACCACAAAACATTAGAGCGACATACCAATCTAGAAATAACAGACCTTCCATCTCACGAATTGTCTAGACGTAGACGCTTAAAACGAATCAGACCAGTCGATCTGACCTAACTTAGGTTACGGGTGGCGCTGAGAGGCATCTTGCGGTTGTTGGCCTGCCGTAAGTAGCTCTCAAAAATGAGGCCTAAGACACCCAGTATTCCAGATCATTATTCAAGAGACAATTCGAAAATGTTCGATATTGTCCACTGCCTTTTCCCCTCTTATTGTTAAAAATGTACTTAGTGTTTTCTTTTATATTTAAGATATATATAAAAAAAAAAAAATCGTGGTATAATATTGTGCTCTCTGCAAACAAAACGATTGCTTCGTAGTCCCTAAAACGAATGTCCATCTCCGAGACGATAGCATCGACAACTGCTTTTAATGACTCATTCAAACTGGAGCTCATGTTTGCCATTCTTTTTTGCAAAATGCCTACCAAGACGATTACTTTGGATAAAGTAACGTTTTTCTCTGCAGAGATTTCGTTGATTATTTGCAAAAAAGGCTGCAATATTGGCAACACGCCTTCAATTAGGTCCCATTCTGGCATAGATAAAACCAAATCCGGCCGCAGAATCGATACGGCTGCCATAACCGCTTTTTTTAATATCGCAAGCCGTTGAAACATTTTGTGCGTGGAGTTCCATCGTGTGGCTACATCTTGCGTTAGCTTCAAGTCTGGCAGATTTAAGCGGGCCTGCGCTTCCTTCAGCTTTTTGAGACATGTTGTGCTGGGATTAAAAAATTCAACAATTGCTTTGGCTTTTGTTCGCTGTCGATTTTTGGCAATGCCTTTTGGACAATTATGTTGAGCGTATGAGCAAAGCAAGGAATGTGCCGCCAATTGCCTATCTTAATAGCAGCAACAATGTTTTTGGCATTGTCTGACACTGTGACTTTGTTCTCAATGTCCCAATTAGCAACAATTTTTTTTAAAAATTCGCAGAGGTTTGCGGCTGTATGCTTCTCTTCAAACGCCTCACAAGCAAGCATGTAAGAGGTCAGCACAGTGGATTCCTTTTCTATGAAATGAGCAGTTACAGCCAGGTAACTCTCATTGGTCATAGAGGTCCAACCGTCTATTGTTAAACAAACAGCATTCGCATTACTGAACTTTTCTTTTAAGTTGCCCAATTGCTCATCCCGTATTTTTGGTAACAATACGTTGGTTAATGGTTTTCTGGTTGGTAACTTATAACCGGGCGTAACCGAGACATCTTCAACAAACTTTTTGAAGTCCGGCTCTTCCACCAACCTCACCGCATGGTGACCTTTGACAATCATTCATACCAGTTGTCGATCAACTTGCTGGCTTTTACTTGCTGTGATTGGCTTATATACAAATGATGTTATTTTTTGCTGCCCAACTTGAACATTGTCAAGAACATCCTCGCTTCTAACAACGGGCTCCATAGCAGATGGGTGTTTACTTTTTAGGTGCCGGCTCAGGTTGCTTTGCGACTTACAGCTTAAAATATTATTGCAATATTTGCATTTTGCTTGCTGGCTCCCTATATTAGTGAAATGCGACCAAATTTCGCTGTATTTCCTAATAAGCGACATTTTAGAATTATTTAAGTGAAAACTTCTATTGTATAAACGCGTTGAGTGATTTTTGAAGTAAAAAGAAAAATACCGTTTGAAAATTAACTACTATTCGACATAAATTGTGTAAAAGAGAACAAGTGGGAAAAAGGAACAACAGAGTAAAAAAGAAAAAGTGAGCAAAAAAGAGCAACTGAGCAAAAAAGAGCAACTGAGCAAAAAAGAACAAGTGAGCAAAAAAGAACAACTGAGCAAAAAAGAACAAGTGAGCAAAAAAGAACAACAGAGCAAAAAAGAGCAAATGAGCAAAAAAAAACAATAAGGAACGAACATTGTTCACTTGCTCAGTGTAGTGAGCAACTCTTTTTTGTTCACTCACTCATGAGCTATATATATGTAAGCGAATTATGAAATAAGGGCATAATATATCATCTGCACAACGTTAAAATATTGAGCGCGTTTCTTAATCCAAACGGCATTCTAAGAAATTCATAATTTGCTCCGTTAACAAAAAATGCTGTTTTTTCTCTGTCTTCTTTATTAATTAATACTTGATGAAATCCTGACTCTACCTTAAGACATTAAAGTACGCTGAATTTGTCATTTAAATTGCCCGCGTTAAGTATTTTTTAGGGTTTTTTTTCTGTATGTTAGTAGGTCTGTCCTTAATTATTATGCGAAAAATGAGCGCGATCTGTTAACCAATTTGTTTACAGCAGCTGGTTTAATCAGTCAACCTCGCGTTGTAAAGAGCCGCCTCGAAGTGTCGCTTAGAATGGGAATATGCCATGCTTCTTCTTTATGACTTTTGCCAGTTTCCAAAAGGGAGGAGAACCTTTGTGTAGCGATGATAAGAGTTGTTCCAATATTCATTGCGGAATACAGTGATCTTGACGGAGATGAGTATGGTTAGCCATTTGAAACGGACATGGTCAGTCGCTCATCCATTTCAGCCAATGACGGTTTTGCAGAGGGTAAAATTCTTTTCATTGAGACACTGTGATGTTTCGCAGTACAAATAGTATGGTTGAATTCAGCTAGCAATTTATCAATGTCATTTGAATTTTGAACAGTCAATTGGTCAATGTTGGTTAATAACAAGTTAACTAATTTTGCAAATTCTGCCCACTTTGCATTCTTTATATCATAACGGAATGAGTTAACAGAATATGGCATTTTTATTTGAGGCTATCATCTCATGAAGTATATTACCTAAGGAATTTGCTCGACAACAGCAGCAACTTTGATGACGACAGTTGAACTCGCCTTTTGATAAGATAAGACTTACCCAAGTAGGGTTGGCCTGCACATTGACATTGTTATGTAGACTAGGGAATGCCTTTGTGTTGCTGCAATGAGGTGATCTGCCTGGATTCCTAGCTTCAGATTTAATGCATTTGGATAAGATAATTTTTCTGCTTGAGCAATTAGGAAAGTTTGTTTTGTGAGCTGCGTTGCCGTTGGCGCATTTTTTTTTTTTTTTTTTGTTTAGTATTTACTGAATCTCCTATATAATACATAGGACTAACAATAAGGTTACAAATCTTATAAAACTAATACACATGTGTCCCTCCTACAATGAAGAGGAAGGAGTTCACTAGGCACTACGAGCCTCTAATTAATCAAAAGGGCAGCACGATCGTTACGGATCAGTCGAGATGAGTTCCTTGTATGGACAAGGACTCTGGCTAGGGGATTAACATGCCGAACTAATTTATCCATGTAAATAGCTTTACGCTTGGAACATTCATCTTTGACAGGTGGTACTCCCAGGTCCTTGTGAATGTCTTCATTCCTGATATACCATGGCGCTCCCGTGATTGTTCTAAGTATCTTGGATTGTGCCCTTTGTATAACTTCAATGTTACTCGCGCTCGCGGTACCCCACAATTCAGAACCATAAGTCCAAATTGGTTTAATAACAGAGTTATACAGCATCACCTTGTACTCAAGTCTCAGTCCAGATTTAGAATTGATTAGCCAGTGAAGACTTTGAGCCCTTAGTTTCATATGTATCTTTTTAGATTCTATATGCTTCCGCCAGGTAAGCCGTCTGTCCAGGTGAACGCCAAGATAAGTTACCACTTGGGTTTGAGGAATTGTAACACCATTTAATGTTACTGGAGAACAAGTCCGTCGGTTCAATGTAAATGTAATATGCTTACATTTCCCCTCATTGACTTTAATCCTCCAGTTGGATAACCACTCCTGAAGGCTTTTAAGATGAGCATCCAAGCTTGCGGAAGCTTCAACTGGGCAACGGGAGCGACTGATTACGGCAGTATCATCAGCGAAAGTCGAAGTAACAATTTGACTACTTGTTGGAATGTCGGCAGTGAATAACATGTATAGAGTTGGTCCCAAGACACTACCTTGGGGAACTCCTGCTTTTATCTTAAATTCATTTGAAACGAAATTTTTCTGCCTTACTACAAACACTCGATTTGATATGTAGGATTGCAGGACTCTATGCATATTTTGGGGTAGTAAACAATTTATTTTGTAAATCAAACCCTCATGCCATACTCGATCAAACGCTTGTGCTACATCAAGGATAGAAGAATACTGCTGAGCAATATTCTCGCAGTTCAAAGGCAGTTCTTATTTCCGAAGTTACTCTGTTGACTTGCTTAATCGTTCCATGTTTTGCTCTAAAACTAAATTGATGATCTGGGATTGAACTATTTGCTTGTAACTGGTTATTGAGTTTGGCTTTAAGGACCTTCTCAAATAGCTTAGAAAGACATGGAAGCAGACTTATAGGTCTATATGAAGACGGACATGTACTATCCTTTTCGATCTTTGGAACTATTATAATAACCGATCTTTCTGACTGCTTTGGAAAGTATCCAATTCAAAGGATAGCATTGAAAAGACACGAGAGAAAAACTATTGCTGCGTTTGGAAGTTCAGTTATCATTTTTGGCACGATTCTATCATAACCAGCAGATTTTTTGGGTTGAGTGCTTATAATAAATACAATTTCACTTAAGCTAGTTTTTAATGGAGACATATATACTGGATTTGTGATTGTCTGGTGAGGATGCACAAATTTGTTTAGTAGGTAGGTTAGGTTGAAATATGTGCTCCAGATGGTTGGCAAATACATTAGCCTTCTCTTCACCAGATTGTGCCCAACTTCCGTTCCTGTCTCTAATAGGTGAATCCATTACTACAGGAGTTTTTAGCGATTTTTGTGCTTTCCAAAGTGAAAATCTAGTGTTTGTGGGTGATAGGTTATAGATATAGCTATTTTGTGCCTCGAGTTGGTCGCTTAAAAGTGCTTTGGCTAGTTTGTTGCATTTTTTAGCCTTTGTTTAGCAGTAGGAGATCTGTGCTGTTGCCATTCTCTTCTTAATCGCCGTTTACAAGCAACCAATTCGTCAATTTCCCTATTTGAGAAAAATTTTCTCTTGAGCTTGTGAGCAACAATTGCCGGCGTTGGTACCTCAGCTGCAGTTACCAATACGATACTTGACTCATTTTCAGATTTGTCGATATCACTTTCAAAGTTCATCGCAGGTGCAATTGCTATGTAAGGACTAATATTAGGTTGGTGGTAAAGTAACTTCCGAAAATGAGAATTATGTTTCAACAAAATTTTTCATGTAACAAATCAACTTTACCTTCTCAAATAGCTTAGAAAGGCATGGAAGCAGACTTATAGGCCTATATGAAGAAGGACATGTCTTATCCTTCCCGAGCTTTGGAACCATTATAATAACAGATTTCTTCCATTGCTTTGGAAAGTACCCAATTCGAAAGATAGCATTGAAAAGACACGAGAGAAAAACTATTGCTGCATTTGGAAGTTCAGTTATCATTTTTGGCACAATTCTATCATAACCAGCAGATTTTTTGGGTTTCAGTTGAGTCCTTATAATAAATACAATCTCACTAGCGCTTGTTTTTAATGGAGACATATTTACTGAATTTGTGATTGTCTGTTGAGGAAGCACAAAATTGTTAGTAGGTAGATTAGGTTGGCGCATTTAACGTTCGAATTCTCCTTGCAATCCGTTGCCTTATGATTTCCCGCGCAGACTGAGCAGTATGATTTGACGCAGCAGATAGAATAATTACTGCAGTTAATTGCTTTGCAAATCATTCTTGTCATCTTCTAGAATGGTGGTGACTTCAGATGTCGTTCACTCGTTGTCATCTTGGTTGCTTAGTGTTGGTTGCAGTTTCCCACATTGTTTAACCTTTTTTGTTTCAATTTTTGTTGGAAGTTACCTGGAGTATCTCGCTTCAATAATTCATTACTGTGTCGCCATTGTTGAATTCGATTGTTGCTATTTCATGGATGTATGTCCATTGGCTCTGGTTTCTGATGATTTTAGGAATTCTGGGAAGGAATTTCTTTTCCGGCTGCGTTTCGAAAATCCTTTTTTTGGCACTCTCTTCCTAATCCTTCAGAAATTATACTGTCTACTAATAATAATGCTCCTGCTAGTGTTGATGCTCGTTAAAAGAATAATGTTTCTTTTATGTATCCATCGAAGATTCCTTTGATGAACGTTGAAATAATTGTTACTGTCACTCTCTTTGTCAAATAACTTAATGCATTTTTATCTGGGACTTAAGTTTCAAGTTTAGTTATTACTAAATTTGCAGGATGCTTAATTTCTTTATAGAAATCTTTAATTGGTTGTGTTGATTTTTGTTTCAGGTTATAGAGTTGATTTTCTAGCATTTCAATAGTTCTGCCTTCTGCGTATTGTTCATCTAATTCCTTAATTATTGTGTGGATATTCCTTGGTGTACGTTGACTGACTAAAATGTCATATGTTTCACCAAGTATTTTTGATTGAATTATCATTGAGACTCTACAATATTCAGAAGTTCCTTTATACGGTTCAATTCTTTTCACTAATTCCATAAATCTGTTTTTCCAACTTCTATATTCACTTGAATCAACTTTGAACACTGGCAAATATTTAAAAAATTCAAATTCAATTTCTTTTTCACTTTGCCATGGTCATTGTGTCATCAACATAAACTGTAGTTTCAATTGGTGCATGATGTAGGTTTTCAATTTCATTTATTTTTTCATCAATTAAAATTGTTTGGACTTGTGGACTTGTTTTCAATTGTTTAATTTCGGTCTTTAAATTTTGAAGGATCAGAGACGCCTTGAGGTAATGACCCTTTGACTGCCTCCTCTTCAAGATGGCTTCCTTTAATCATATTTTTATTGTAACCTTGTTATTGATCTGGTCACACTCTTTGGGTTTTACAACGGGTATTGACGGGTTGATTGGCTTACCAAGCTAAGGCAATATGCCTGTTTTTAACTGATTAAGCCAAGTTTATTTATTTATCATTTTTCAGAGAGCGTTGTTATTTGGGATTGGATATTGGGCTTGAACTCCTCTAATCCCTGAAGAACGTTGGATTTAAACTTCTCGAGTCCTTCGTGTTTGTGGTCCGCTTGTAGGAGTTCTGTCTTATAAGTTTAATATAACTCCTGGCAGGATCTCCAATTAATTAAATTACTTTATTGATTTTATTACTGATTTCTTTCGTGTTCCGCTTACAACTGACCTAGGCTACTTGCTATCGCTCAACACAGAAATCAAATTTTATTCTTTGTCTTAATCTTACAGTCACATACATACAATGTTTCTTATGTTTTATTACTCTTAGGTAGAAATGCTAATATATTGTATAAGTACCGCTAGAATATTATTATTCTTTTTATTCATGTTTTATGTTCATATGTTTAACACTATGTTAACTCGCGCCATATGAGGCGCTTGTCTAGGATTAATCTGAGGTAACGAATTCGGCGCACCTTCCACATGATGTTGGTGTCATAGTTGCCAACTAAACAATGTAAACACGCAGTTCACGATTTCTCTGCGTTTATTCCGATGTTCCAACGCTTGGCCCAGGAGTGGAATTTTTGCAAGAAATCCTGTAGTATGTCTGAAGCTTCTTGAGTCGAGAAAGAGTTTATTACGATGGCTGTGTCGTTGAAATATGTAGCAATGGTGGCTTCATCTAAGTAGATTGTTGGAATGTCTGCCGTATAAGTTTTTATATCCTTTATTAATTAAATAATTTAGGTTTTAAGCTTTCTTTAATATAATTATTATTTATATTTACCTAGCAGCCCGCCCCGGCTTCGCACGGGTGGTGTACCTATCTTCTATCTATCTATAATACTTTCTATCTACATATCTATCTTCTACATAAATATATACAGAACCGATTTTAATAATATTTTTGTTTAAACAACAAATGAATGGTAATGAAGCAGGTTGCATATTATCTCTCGCCAAGTTACACGATTGATGGCACAGCGTTGATTCACTTCAGCTTCAGAATTTCCAAGGAAATAAATTTGAAGAAATTTATATTCCCAATCAATTGGCAATAATGCTCCAGAGAAATGGTAAATTTGTCCTTGAATCTTTAAAATAGAAATTAATTTATGAAGTTTTCATATTCGTGGTTATATGTTGGAACGAATGTGTATAATATGTGTTACAGAAGAAAAAACTAAGGTATTTTTTGGTTGGATTGAAACCCCCTCCCTCAATTATATTTGCATCAAATTGTTATTTGGGACACACTGTTGTAACTTGTTGAATGTTCTGCAAAAACTGATTTGACAGAGGTTCTTGTCTCGAAAGTAATCAATTCAGAGGTTCAGGTGGCGTTGTCAGTTGGGGTAACTTGACCTTGCCGTTTAGACAACATAATCCTGTTGGTTCAAGGCGAAACCTCAAGGCACTGCAATATTGACAACTTGTGCTCATTGTTCCAATCTGCACGGAATTATCGCCGGCGTAATCGACAGTTGCATCATACCTAAACGCAAAACGTTCATAGGGAATTGCAACGTTTGCTCGTCTATTTTGTCGCCTCTCGCCTAATGGAATGGAATGGATTGTTCCGGAGCCGTAAGTTATCTCACTCAAGAAGTTCTCACTCTCTCTGCCTCCAAACGTTGGCTAGGTTCTTCTTCCGACACATTGCTTCGAAGATTATAAAGTCGAGTTGCATTCCGCGTTCTCCGACTAATGTTTTAGCGTGTCATTGCTGCATTTTTTCTTATAATTTCATCTAGAGCTGTCACGATATTATGAAGAAATTGTGCGTCTATCCCACTCCTGCATCATGTTAGTTGTTCGTTGTGTAGTAGTTCGCAACTTTTTTGGAGCAGGGACGACTTTGATTTTACTATTGTTATTAGCGGGGACCACAAGGTTAAAAATAAACTTCAATCGAAACGTTTAATCAACATAATTAATCCTAATATTGAAAAATAACATTAATTTATTTTTCGGATCATATATAACCTCCTACGTACAACACATTCATAGTCGCTTTGATCTAGAGTTGTCATGACATTATGAAGAATTTTTGTGTCTATCGCTCTCCTGCATAACGTTATTTGTTTGTTAGTGCAATGGTTCGCAACCTTTTTTGGAGCAGGGACTACTCTGATTGTACTATTACACTAACCCTCACTTAACAAAAAATAAACGAAAGCGACCCTCTCTTATAAACAAACCAAAATTGAAACACAAACAAAGCAAGCGTAATTTAAATTCCTACTTTTAGTTTATTTTTTGTTACTTCTAAGTTGACAGTTCTTTGTCAATATCAATTAAATAAATACATAATTAAAAATGTGTTGATGGAGTTTTTGTTTGTTTATCGGCTTGTTTTTGCTTTTTTGTGCGCGTAACAGGAAAATTAAAACAAAACCTTTCGTTACTCATTTCTTTCGTTTTTTTCGTACTAGGGGTTTTCATATTTTTATTTCAATACAATTTGATTCAAAATCAAATATTAATTTTAATGAAATTTTAGGGAAAACTCTAGCATACCACGGATAGTATTTCTATCGAGTTTGTGGAGCGGGCTACCGGAAAAATCATATTTCATGCAGTAAATGTGTATACAAAACTTACAGGAATATTTTCAAGTCGATCAGTAGCCTGTGTCGTATATATATTTTTGGTTGGTAATCTTTAAAATCAACAATACTTTGAATATTATAATTTAGTCAAGGCAAATTAATTTTCCAAATAAAAAAACCCACCGGAAAAATAATGCCAGCAAAAAAAGCATTAATTCGAAGAAAAACAAGACAAACAAGTAACAAAAGAGCTGCGGAAATACCCGAACAACGAGAGTATTGACTTGAACAAAACTGAGACAGAGCACCAACATCAAGAACTGCAGAAACATCAGCCAATGCTACGGAGTAACAAAGCGCACCGAGAAAGCTAGTTACTAAATAAATTTGTTCCTACTAGCCGATACATCATCATTGGGAGACGGTTATCGCAAGGCGTTTGTCTCTTAAGTAAGCGACTTATCGGCTGTTTGCAACACTTCGACTCCGATATGCAGACTGTAAGTTGCACATTTGGAAATGTTTTTCCAACTGCTACTACTGCTATATCATCCGCACAGCTAATATTATCTACTCCATTTGCGCAGGCTTACTTCACAGAGGATCGGATCTATGTAGCACCGATTTGAATGCTGTTTCGAGGTAGATGTGAGCTTACATTACCTATGTCCAAACAAAAAAAAAAAAAAAAAAAAAAACAAGGGGCAAACAAACCGAAAACTTTTTTCACTTCTTCATTTTAATGTTTTCTTTTCATATTATAATATATGCTGTAACAAATGTTACTGTTGTTGTTTAATATGTGTCTATTGCGCTAGCGCGTATGTTTGCATTTTGGCACCTTACCAACATTGCGCTTTGCTTCTCTCCTTGATCTGATCGGAGCTGAAACTGCATTCGAACAAGTGCGATAGAAGAAGCTCCAGCTCTGATCAAACCTTCTGTTCCCGACAAATGCATTTTTATTATCGAGGGCGACAGCCACCTAGTACTTAAGAAATTTTCGTTGCTCTTTAGGTTTGTCCTTTATAGCTTAGGCTTTCCCTTCTGATTTGATGATACCCATTAGTTCAATTTCAAGAGTGGAGGCTTTAAAGCAATAATTTACGACAGGTGGTCTTTCATTATGCCTTTCCCTACGTAGATGGCCGTTCGTTGCTGGTGGTGTTTGATGAGTTAAACGACGAGATGGAGCAGTAAGAACTGAACTTAGATTATGGCTAGATTCTGCGAAATCAAATAGGATCTTTATCGTTAAACTCAGCTCTATTTGACTGCTAATATATTTTCTGTATTTAACACTGTGAGTGGATATTAGTCCCAAGGAGTGCTCTCAGATTTATTCTAGTGGGCTGAAATGAATCGGGGAATGGCCTCACAACAAATTTGTTAGAGCCTGTGAAATTATTAAACTAATTTGAAACCTTTTGGTGGCGATATCTATGTTTTTCGGTATTTTTATGGAATTTGCTATTCCATAGCGGCTTTCTCTTGAGGCTTGAGAATCGAAAACCCCAGATTGGGTATTATGCATTGTATTCGCCAGCGACCAAGAAGGCTTTGGCCAGGGGGTTGAATAACAGCATAAATGGCATTTCTGTTATTACAAAACGTCTGTCTTTAATGCAATAACTGTAAAACAAGTTCCAATATTATCACAATTTATTTCAATTAACCAATGTGGTTTTATAATTTTATTGAATTAATGTGGTTTTACAAATTTATTTTATTGGTTTCTAGGATCGGGTAAAATAATTAACCGTCTCCTGCGACTTCAGTTTGACAACTGACTCTCTTCACTTACTCGCTCGATCTCTAACTCTCAAGTTACTAACTCTAAGCTAAGCTGATCATCTATATCCCTCAACTGTTCACGTTCGCTCAGGGATGGAGAGAACGCTCCTGGACATAGTTCCTCCATATATTTTTTACCATCTGGGTGATTCGTCTATAAGAAATAAACCAGGAAATTGTCCATCAAGTGAATTTCAATAAGGAAAATTATATTAATATCCTTGTCCTTAAAATTTTTAATAATAAGAAAACTTTGTACATATAATTTAAATGAGCCGTAATTACAATTTATCATTTTGACAGCACTCATGTCATTATTTTCAAAAAACAGTCGAATGTAAAAAAATTGATAAGCCTGATGGAGCTCGAACCCACACTCTGTTGTTTTAAGTCATCTACCAAGCCGGCTCTTTACACACTAGGCTATTGAGGTATTTATGTCGTGTTTATATCGAGCATACCGGACTTAATGAATAAATGTAATGTAACGCAATGGAATTTTTTTGCAACTTCACACGGAAAGAGTGCTGTGGATGGAATTGGACGTGCAGTGTTAAAAAGAAAGGTTTGACAGATAACAAAATCTCAAAATGTGGTTTTATCAGAAGGTTAATTTTTTTTTTTTTTTTTGAGTGCATTAACGGCATACAAATATATTATATTTCCTCCCAGAAAATTGATTAAATGAAAAATGGAAAAATGTCAAAAGCATTCCAGGTATCCACAAACTGCACAACTTTTCTTGCGATGGTAGCCAAATACGTTCGAACCGATCCTTTTTTTGGACCTTTTTTAAAATCAATATTTCGCCTGAAACGGAAACGTTCGATACCGTGGAAATGCCTATATATAAAATAGAACGAGAAAATTTGTTTAACGGAGATGAACTCCAGCATCGGTTGACTGATCAGCATTAAAGTTGGCGTGTATACTCGTATGTATTTCTTCATGTTTATATGCTTTTCGCTTTGTTGCAACTCGCAAGTTTTTATATATTTTCATATTCTTAATGTGAGGCATAGGCAATTTTGGTTAACGCTTTTCTTGTCGATCAGAAATTAAGCAACGCGTGGCTTGGGTAGTGTTTAGATGATGGACCGATCACAAACCAGTTGGCGAAAACGTGATTTTTAAATTTAAAATTTTGTTTCGTTTTTTAAGATTTTTTTTTTTATAAACGCTTTGTAACTACAACAAATAAGTGGTAATACAACAAAACTCATTTAAGGTTAATATAAACTTATTAAAGTTTAATAATCATCACTACATATTATAAAACAAAGTCGCTTTTTCCTATAACCGCTTCAATCTTTAAAAATACGCAACCTATTTTGATGCGCTTTTTTTTAGATAGAGTGATTGAAGAGGAATGTTTATATTTATAATAACATCCATTAAATAGTGGAGAAATACTGTTATTTTCACTATACATATACCTATATGCCTATCTTTAAAATTAATGTAGTTGGAAAAAGCATTTACTGTCACTACAATATTCCAGCTTCTCATTATTTACACAGCAAAGTTTCTTCAAATGTGATTTTCGATTTTTTTTTATTTACTATCAAGAAATTAAAAAGTTATGTCTGGAAGACGTCGTAGTTCGAACATAGGTCGTAGTACAGTGAATGCCAAAAGAGTACGTTCAGCAAGAGATGAAGAATGGTCAACGGAACGTGAGGCTCGCCTCAGTCAGCTTCGGGATAGATATAAAGCTGAGAGAGAGAGAGAATCATCAGCACGAGTTACTAATTCATGGGTAAATAAAGAAAATTCTGCCATGAATTACGATCCTTCGATTTCTTACAAGGACGATCGTATAGTAACAATAGGTACTATGTCCGTGGTGTGTGAACATTGCTTGGCATTGAAATTCAAGGACGAATCGTGTTGTTTACAAAGAATAGTCAAATTAGAAGAAATTCTCCATCCACCTGAACCACTTCACTATCTTCTTACGGGTGATCATCAGAAATCCAAACAATTCACGTAAATTATTAATTACAGATTTTACAACAAAGCTTTTTAGAAGAAACACCCAATTATTGGATAGGTGGTGTAGCAACGCACGCCGAGTAACGCTAGTAATAAATAAATAAAAAAAGTTTTTCTAATAGAAACATGAGTTCAAATGGGTGGTTTGTATGGGAGGTACCCCCCTTATGGTCCGATTAGGCTGGTTACGACTAATGTCCTGCGCCTGTTTTGGAAACCGTTAGTGTCCAAGTTTCAGTTCGATAGGACAAAAACGAAAAAAGTTTTTCTACAATAATAAAAAACATGAATTCAAATGGGTGGTTTGTGTGGAAGGTACCCCCAGTGGTCCGATTTGGCTGGTTCCGATAAATGTACTGCGTATGGTAAAAAGAAAAGTTCTCAAAATTTCAGTTCTCTAGCTCAAAAACTGAGGCACTAGTTTGCATACATACAGACGGACATATGGTCCGGCGGACCTGGCTTAAGCAATTCGTCTAATCGAGCTCAAGAATATATATATTTTATATGGTCTCTTTCGTTTCCTTCTGCCTGTTACGAACTTCAATAATACTATTCACTGCGTGAGGAGTATAAAAATCCCAGTGCAGGTTTCGAGCCCCACGTCATCGATTTGGCAGTGCTACACTCTAACCAGTAGGAAAAAGATCGAACGATTCTATTTTTAGCATCATTTTTTGAAATTTCACTCATGCCGTAACGCACATAAAAGAGCTACGCTCTAAAAACAAAAAAGTTTTTCATCAAAAACTTAAAATTGGGTTTGTATGGGAGGTATACGATCCAGTAACTCTAGGGCCTTGAAACATATATATACATCGAGCTGAAGGCCTTTGTCGCTATTGCTCGTAGTATATCTAAGTTATAATTTATAATTATAATCTTAGTTTTATAATAAATAAATAAATAAATGGGTGGTTTGTATGGGAGGTACCCTCTCTTGTGGTTCGATTTGGCTGGGTCCAACAAATGTACTGCGTCTGTCTTGGAAACTGATAGTGCCGAAGTTTCAGTTCGATAGGATAAAAACTAAAAAAAGGTTTTCTAATATAAACATTTGAATGTGCCAACAAAACACGTATGAACACAATTCGCGCTCGTTTCGTGGACTTGCATTGAATTTGGTGTCAATACCAGATGAATGACCAAAAGAACTTCACATATATTTTAATGGGGATTTATGGGAATCAAGTGAATAATATACTTGTCCGTTGTCACATTGCAGTGTTCCATTGTTGCAAATTTCGAATCTTTTGCCTCATAATTTTACATCATTTCCATACAATTAAAATATAAAATTATATGAACAAGTTAAGAGCATAAGTACTTGGTAATGAACATGAGCTTCGTTTCCAACCAACAGTAAAAGAAGAGGTAATTTTTTTTGGTTGGAGATGAATTTGAAAATACGATATTAGTTAATGCGTAGAGACATTAATGTGAAACCATTCATATGCCATATGATCCATTACAGTATTGTTTACCCTGTTGTTTCTAGTAATTTTATATTTTACAGAATTTATTCATACCTACTTTGCTCATTCTGGGTGTTTAAAATGAATAATCTATACTTAAATTAAGTATAAATAAACAAAATAAATATCAATGACGATGAAATAAATTATGATCACTTTGCATAACCTTTCCATCGTCGTCGCTCAGTAACAATCATAAAAATGGTTCTCAGAACAATATCTTGCCTATAAGCAACAAGTGCTACAGTATTTTAAAATCCGGCTGGCACCAACTAGCACCAATGCCCTAGAGCTCTCATTGAACATCTTTAAAATGTATTTGTTGTTATATCAATAAATAAGTGAGAGGCGCATCAACTTTACTTTAAGTTTATACGAGTTCTTGAAATCTGGTTTTTGTTATTTATATTTTGAAGCGAACACACATGCAAATAAGTCTTTCAAATTTTTTCAATACCCTGTACATATGCACAGGTAAAAGGGAAAACTAGTTCCACCCATTTAAAAAAAAAAAATTATTATATGCAAAACACATTACTAATAAGTTCAAATTTATTACGTTCAGTCTACTTTAATAGCTATATGCCACAAAAAAATTAAAACATTTATTTAGAGTATTTTCTTGTTCGTATTCTCGGGTGATTCTGCAGGCCTATTTTCACTTGTTTGTCTGACTTTTGATGATTTTCTTTCAACTAACGCTTTTTTTGTGGCATTATTTTTCTTTTTAACGATTAATTTAAATTTTCCTTTATTTAATTCTTTATGCTCAAAGAATTGTAGAAACTCTCCCGACAATTTTATCAAAATCGATCCAAGTGTTACGGAATCCATAGGCAAGAGACAAAAATACGTAAAAACATACATACAATTTCAAATAAGTATAGAGATATTTCCACAAAATCACCTCCTAAAAAATCACCCGATAAAAAACTACTCTCATTCTTAAAGTTTTTGCGACATCGAATTTTTTCTATATTACTATGACTTCCTTTCAAAAATCATAAGATACCCAAAGCACAGTCACGTCTAACTAATCTATAGCCCCTAAATACCCACACATGACATGTGTTGGATTTTTGCGCCACTTGTTGAGATTATGAAGAATATTATTTTCTTAATTGCAGACATAATACATTTTCTTCTTATAACTTCGATATGTAACAGGTTACAGGGTAACAGTTTATAACGAGCTTACTTGTAGTAATAACTTGTAGTAAGCTTTGTTAAAATTAAATATATTTTTGTTAAAACATTGGAACATTATGTTACAATCAGAAATGACTACATTTCATTTATTGCTTGCATTATTATAGTTAAATAAAACTTTTAGGGAATATTAATATACCAAAACTCGGTGTGTACGAAAAGCTTTAACATATGTACATGTGTATCTTGCATATGAATGATATTGAAAACTTTTATATTGAAAATAATATTAATATGAAACTTTTTTACCTTGAATTGTCATTTGTGCTTCATGACCACTTTTTGGAAAATGCGAGAATTTTCAATTTATTTGTTTTCAAAAACTGTATTTTTAAAATGACTCTTTGAACCAGCAAAAAAGTTTCATTTTGAAAAGATGCAAATTAATAAGTAGCAATAATGTATTCTAAACTTTTTTTTACTTCATATACTTTTGTATGTTTATATTGCATATATGTACAATATATACATATGTAAGTATTTATATGAAGGAATAAATTTATCGTACACTTGTGTCTTCATCACACCAAAAAAAAAGCGATATAGTCAGATAAGCTTGATTAGCAGATACCCTGCACAAAAAGCTTCCATGTTTTTGAAGCTGCTCAAAAGTTTTCATATGTTTCGAAAATGTTTGTTATACTCTTCACGGAGTTTATAAGTTTGTAATGAAGGTTGTAACAGACAGAAGGAGACATCGGAGAAGTTTAGATCAGCTCGACGTGACGAGTCTGTATGCATGCAAACTAGTCGGATCACTGGGGCGGGTACCTCCCATACAAACAACCCATTTAAATTCAGGTTCTTATTAGAAACACTTATAATTTTTGCTCTATTGAACTGAAATTTAGATTTAATAAGATTTTAATCAATGGCCACGAAACGAGTAAATTTCAAGACCCTAGAGTTACTGGATCGTATAGTTCACATACCAGCCCAAATTAAAATTTAGGTTCATATTAGAAAAACTGTTTTGTTTTTTATGCTATCGAAATGAATTTTGGACAGTAGTACTTTCTGACCCACATTCACCAGCCATGTAAATTTGAAGACCCCAGATTACTGAATCGGATAGCTCCCATATAAATATTTCAGTTTATTGTTGATATGCTGTATGTGTACTGACTATACCCTAAACATCAGTCAAATCAGTAATTAAATATTTCTGAATGCTCTATCACAGAACGTTAGCAAAAATGTTGTTTAGGGGGTGCGTGAATAGTATATCAACTTCCGCATAGCGAAGTTAATCATTTTTTTACTTGTTATACTCTTCACGGGAGTAAATAGTATTATAAGTTTGTAACAGGCAGAAGGAGACAAAAGAGACCACATAAAGTATATATATTCGTCATCAGCACGATTAGACGAATTGATTAAGCCATGTCCATCTGACCATATGTCCGTCTGTATATATGCAAACTAGTCCCTGAGTTTTTGAGTTAGAGAGCTGAAATTTTGCAGGAACCTTTCTATTTACCATACGCAGTACATTTGTCGGAACCACCCGAATCGGACCACTAAGGAGGGTACCTCTCATTCAAATCCGGTGAAGAGCATTTCATCTTCGGCATAGTCGAAGATAACGTTCTTTCTTGTTTTTGTATGCGATTTCTGGTATAGTCTCTGAATGGTATATTTATACGAATAGTCTTTCTTAATGAGCTTTATAAAAGTTTATGCTCAACATTTTGAGAAGAACTGAAAGGCAATTTTTTTCTTCCAAGAATATTATATCGACCGTTTGCGTGAATTTTACACATGATTGTATTTTCAACTGCTCTTTACTATGGATGGCAACATAAACAATAAAATTATATCTGTATTATCCCCGCTGCTGTAATAATTCTCACTTTGAGGTGAGTTAGTGGCTTTATACCAAATTTGCATCAAAAACTCAATTTCGTATAAAATGGCACATACGTTTGGTCGTATACGAAGTCTATTCAAATCATTTCGCGAATTTGATTTTTATTTTGTTTTGCTTTCATGTTCATATTTAATTTGACCGTCTTGATGTGTGTCCACAAAATTTATGACTGCAATTTGCTTCCCGCCTTCTAACTTGAAATATAATAGGAAGTATGTATAAAAATTTGTTTATTTTTCTTGGATTGTTTGTTCGAGTTCTTTGTGCGGCCATATCGTTAATCTGATTGCAACGAAATTTTGTGTATGAGTATGGTTGGTTCCAGCCTTGTACATCCGATAGTTTTAGATCCGGTATATGGCACAGTTGTCGTGAAATTTGGTAAATCAAATGTTGCATATCAAACTTAGAACCATATTTTAATCTATCAAGCCGTTTGTGTCAAAAATCACAGACAATATGGCAATTTTTAATCAAAGTATTTGTGTCGTCTGATTTTTTCAAATTTATTGCAAGTGCTGCGAAATGCACTACAGTTTAGTTTATTTTGAATAAAATAAAGGACTCTATATTACTATTGTTAACAAATAAGAAGTTTAACTTCGACTATGGCGAAGTTGATATAGTCTTCACATACCCCCTAGAAAATGTTTTTGCCAACACTCTGTGATAGAGCATTCAGAAATATTTAATTATTGATTTGACTTATTTATGGGTATAGTCAGTATACTGAGACCGAAAAATTTTTTGGGAACTTTAGATCCAGTAATCCTAGGGTCTTGAAATCTACACAGTTGTTGAATATGTATCAGACACTTGTACAGTTCAAATTTCAGTTAGATAACACAAAAAACAAAAAGGTTTTATTAATTAAAGACTTAAATTTGTATTTGGGTTTGTATGGGAGCTATACAATCCAGTAACTCTAAGGTCTTGAAATTTACGCATTTTATGGACATTAATTAGAAACTTATAGTATGTATATTATAATACAATAGGACGATAAACAAAATAGTTTTTTTTTAAAAAGAAAATGAATTTAAATGGGTGGTTTGTAAGGGAGGTACCTCCCGTACTACTCCGATTCGGCTGGTTCCGGCAAATATACTGCGTATAGTAAACAGAAAGGTTCTTGCAAAATTTCAGCTCTCTAGCTCAAAAACTGAGGGACTAGTTTGCGTACATACAGACTAGGGTTGCCAACTTTTTTTTCGCCGAAATATAGTATTTCTCGAAATAAGCTATAAAAAATATAGTACACTTCAAAAAAATATAGTATTTCATGAAAAAAAAAACAAAGAATAGTAAAGATATATTTGTTACTTATTTATTTAAAAAAAATTATATTTTTTTACACTTCTTACATTTGTTAACAATTTTTTATCTAAAATAAAAGTGTCATTTGCCTTATCACATTCAATTTTTAAATTTATGTAAATCAAAAGCTAATTTTTTATTAACGATATAGTACTTCTGTTTCTCTCTTCTCTCCATTTCGAATTCATAACTGAAAATATCCTTTCTGTTCTTTTTAGAATATGTTGCCTTTTTTGGCCAGTAGTTTTATTAGTAAATTCACTGCAATCTTTAACTTTTGGCAATATTTCATCTAATATTGTTATTTCGGAGTAAAGATCGTCCATTTCGATACTCATTTTTTCTTTTAAATTAAGAATTTCTAATATTGTCTCACATTTATTAAATGAAACATCCTGCCTTAAATTACATTTTTGGATTTTGTATAACCAATTGCTTTCATCAAAATCAAACCATATATTAAGATAGTCTAAACATATATCAACAAATACCAAAAACTTCTTTTGAATTTCATAACTTACTGTAGGGGATTTTACTTCTAAACATCGCAACATTTTTTTGGTTTCATAACCCAAAAAAGTATCTTTTTTTCGTTGTTCTAGTGCCGATTTTATAGTTGACAAAATATTATAAACGTCTATGATATTATTCCCTTGAAGTTTTTTAACAGCTTTATGAAATATATGGAAAAAATGGCTCACGAAATGTATAAGGATTTGAACTTTACTGTTTCCATGAACTTCATTCATCATCAAAATATTTTGAGTATGTGTAAGACACTCGTAAACTTAACAAATAATCACTCAAAGCCTTCCAATTTAAAAGTATGTTATCCACACAAGGTATCAATGAAGCCACCTAGTACCAACATATCGTTTCAACTCATGCCATTCACCGTCAACATCAACTGTTAAAAAATTCATTGCATGCTTGTTGTGAACTATGTGTGCGTGACAATTACCCTTAACCAAATTAGAAACTACTTATTCAATATTTCTAAAAATAGAATGGGGGATACCAAAATTCATCATTAACCAGTGCTTCCATTTTAGTGCGTCCTAATTGCATGTTTACAGCGGTTTTAGAATCGACATATGTTATTTTGTTTAGTTTTACAGCACAGTCCATTTTTAAGAAAGATTGTGCTTCACTCTATGGTTCCTACCAAGCAAGTTCACTAGCTGATATCTTGTCATCACAAGAATTTGCAAGAGGAGCAGAAGTAGAAGAGCCCAATGAACCAAAAAAACTATCCAATGCAGAAGTTTTCTTGCAAAGTTCAGCTTTGAGTTTGTGGTGCTTTGTCTCACCATGTTGTTTAATCTAAAATGAGTTATAAAACACCTTCATCTAAGCACCACATGCAAATCAAATCAGTTGACAATATTATTGAATAAAAACAAAATAACGTAACCTAAAAGAACTCACCTGGCCAATGCCACTTTTCCCGATAGAGCATGTTACGTTACATGCTTTACATTTCACATTATACATATCTTGGGGATCTTTACTAATCCAGTCACAGATTCTCTCCCACTCAGGTTTATATTTTTGGAGTCTTTTTAGCGTTTTTCGCTTTTTAATCGGCGACGCACTTTCATTATCACTACCACTTTCCATGACTTATTTATCAATCACATTAACTTCTCAATGTTCACAATCTAATAATGCGTACTAGCATGATAAGCAGAACAGAAGCCATACTTCGTTGACACAGAAAGTCCCGTTATATTTTCGCTCTCTGCTCTTTCCTCTCAGCTCTTTACACTTATATTCCATGATCAATAGCTAATTCTGGAGTTGCCATATGTAAAAAATGTAAAACGTTAATCAAGGTGCGCTCATAAATTTTTAAAATAAATGATTTGTTAGTAAGATTTCGGTGTTGAAAATATAGTATTTTTGCGTACTATATATTTCCTCAACAGTATATAGTACGCTGACCCAAAATATAGTACAATACTATATATTATAGTACGGTTGGCAACCCTAATACAGACGGACCATGCTTAATCAATTCGTCTAATCACTCACTTTTGTCTCTTTCTGCCTGTTACAAACTTCATGATAAACTTATAATACTATTCTCTCCTGTGAAGAGTATTAATACATAGGTATTGATGACTCTAAACTATTCACAAGCCTTCTCAAACCCTCACACAAAATGTTTATCAAAATCGGTACAGCTGTTTAAAAAGAGTGCAGGAACAAAAGATCGGTACCGTACGAATTTTATAAACAATATCAAAAATATGCTTCAAAAACTTAACAGCGGTTCAATTGGTTCGACATTTACAAATGATGTTTACGAAAAAAAGTCCAGTTCGAGGAATATAGAAATTACAATATAAAAGAGACTTGAGCAGTTATGTAGGCAATAATATAAACAGTACAGTAAAAATATAAGTCCATATCTCATAACTAAAGAATAGAGTTACGGACAATATACAATGATCGTTGTAATATGTATAAATACATATGTATACTTTTAATGTAGTTTCCAAGATTTAAAGCAAGCAATGCCCTTTGAAAATCCGAGAGATATCGCTCGTAGCTCCAATAATTTGTTTTTAGTCCGTCTGTCCGTCTGGTGTATGCAATTTTCCTCAATTTTTGAGCTAGAGAGCTGGATTTTGTACAAACCTTTCTTTTTACTAAACGCAGTACATTTGTCGGGACCAGCCGTATCGGACCACCAGAGGGAACTTTCTATACAAACCACCCATTTGAATTCATGTTCTTATTAGAAAAACTTTTTGATTTTTGTCCTATCGAAATGAAAGTTGAATATTATCAGTTTCCAAGATAGGCGTAGAATATTTGTTGGAACCAGCTCACTCGGACCACTAAGGAAAGTACCTCCCATACAAATAACCCATTTGAATTCATATTCTTATTAGAAAAACTTTTGGTTTTTTGTCATATCGAACTGTTACTTGAACATTATCAGTTTCCAAGACAGGCGCAGGATATTTATTGGAACCACCCGAATCGGACCTCTAAGGAGGGTAACTCCCATACAAATCCCTTACTGAAATTCAAGAAAAACTTTTTTGTTATGTAAATCGCACAAATAACAAACAATTAAAAATGCCAATAAAAAGATAAGTTAGTACAGAAATTGCAATAAGTACTCTATTATTCTTACTGCAATTTGCTGCAAATATATATTAAATTGATAAAATATTTCCTATTCGTAGACTTTCATTATTTATTCATTGTAGATTACGCTTACAAAATATTTCACACCAAGAGGTCATTGCTACAAAACTACAACTACAAGTACACAATGATGGTAACGGCAGTGACTTGAATAAAATTTTAACTCTATCGAAATGAAAACATTTGAAAATAACAACATGCTTGTATAAAATATTTTTTGGTAAAAATATCGTTGCTAATAAAGTTTAAATACTATAACGAAACATTCAATGCGTCCCGTGAAGAGTATTTCATCTTCGGCATAGTCGAAGATGACGTTCTTTCTTGTTTTACTTAAAAAAAAACTATCACTGAAACTAATGAAAGGCTGTGGGGACTGTGCACCATCAATTTCAATGGTTAAAAAAATTCTTTGTGGTTGTACCAGCGCAAGTGACGTCGAACGTTCAGTTCTCCGAAAAGAGATTGCCACTCCAAAAATCTTCGATTAAAGGCATGGAATGGTATTGGACGATCAAAAATTGGAAGTCAGTAATGAGAATGTAGGCATCTTAACAGAGTGGGTACATCACATTTTACAGGAATTTCTAGACGAGAAAAAGCTCTCCACTCGATGGCTACCGCGATTGCTCACACTCGACCATAAGCAGAATGTACGCCTTCTTCAAAGAAGTGTTCGGCGATGTTCAACCGCAATCGGAAGTTTTTGCACCGTGAACGAATCATTGTTCCATCACAATACACCAGAGATAAGGAAAAGTCAAGGCAGTGGACTTCTCCGAGTGAACTTAAACCAAATAAAGCCCAACATGAGTTTGTCGGCCAACAAGGCTATGGCGACAGTTTTTTGGGATGCACGCTGTGTCATTCACATCGAATACCTTAAAAATGTTAAAAGAATCAACGACGAATATTATTCAGAGCTGTTGAACAGATTCGACATTGATTTGAAGCCAAAACGACCGCTTTTGATGAAGAAAAATGTGTTTTCTCACCATGACAATATGCAATTGTGGTCACCATGGAAAAAATCTATAAATTAAGGTACGAACTGCTACCCCATCCAGCATATTCTGTAAATTTAGCCCTCTGTAAGTATTTCCTGTTTTCAAACCTGAAGAAGTGGCTCGGGGTTAAGATATTTAGGACGAATCAAGATATCATCACTGAAACAAACTTCTATTTTGAGGACCTTTAGAGGCCCAAAAAACAATGGCAACATGCAGAACTAAATATAATGTAAATGTAAAAGGAGACGAAAACAAAAAGAAAATTAAGAAAAAAAAATTGTTTCTCTATCTATTGTTTCTTATTGATCGACCCTCGTACATTATTTTTTCGAAATGATCACGGCAAGTTTCTGATTAGATGTGCAAGAAGAGGAAAAGCATTATCATCGTACGCATATGTACAATAACACCACACGCAACTGATTTCTACCTTTTTCATGGCTGACGAATGTATGTATCTTTATGCCAATGTAGCTTTAATAATTATTAAGAAGACAACACCAACACACAAAAATTGATAATCTTAAACAAGAGCTCCAAGAAGTTTGTATTTACACACCAACAATGAAGAATTTAAGTATATTATGTATGTACATATGTACTATTAATGCAGCAGGTCTATATGCTTATATAAACATATGCATGTGAGTGTGAATTGTTAAACATTGATTAGAGTGGAGTGACTATAAGTGAAGCTTTGCAGCTCTTCTTATTTTTGGCTCGTTGTATTGATGTAGTTGTCACAGTAGCGATGTCGGTGTCGTACTAGTGTTTGTATCTGTGGCACAGTATTAAATTGTGTGTATCTGTATAGTATCATTGGTTTGTGTAACCATATAAGTAGCTATAAAATACTATGCGGCCGACAACTAACTTTTATTTTCGTTAGCGACTTGAAACGTTTAGTTGTTTTCGAAATCGGTTAGTTGACTTTGGAACTTCATTTAATTTGAACTGAAGTGAAGCTTTTCATCAAGGTAAGAGCACGTCCTTTTTATTGAGTAGTTACTGAGTTGGACCAGAAATGTGAGAGTGCGTTTTTGTCGCTCGGATTGATTAATTAATTAACGTGTTTTAAAACAAAATTCAGCATCAAGCAATAAAGAAACAAGTTTAAATTTAAAAATTGTGTACACAAATATTAAGACACATGTTATTTATTGTCTTATGTATGTAGGGACATATTACAACGCTTGAAAATGCGGAATCGTGTCTTTGTTATTTGTGTTTGTGAGTCTATAAAGTTGGATAATTGTGTACATATGTATATATGTACACATCATTTTTTTTAAGATCCACAATCAAGCTATTTTAAATTTAAATTTTTTGTTCGTTTTCATTTCCAGTATTTCTTAATTTTTTTTTTTTTTTTTTTTTTGCTTTTAATGTAAAACGTTTGCTACCTAATTCTTTAGTTTTAAAAAAAAGATGAGAGCGACCTTAGTACGCCTGCGCACAATTATATCTAGTTTGATTGTTTTCTTTTGCGACGGCGCAATATGATGGGAAAACGATGACGAAAATGTAAAATTTTACCCCTACCGAATCCAAAGATGTTTTACATTAAAACATTTAAAATAAAGTTAAAAAATAAAATAAGAAATCTTTAACAATACTCTGGGAGTTTCCTATTGATCCGATTACTTATAGCGCACCACATCTGCTTAATCACTGATCGCACGACGAACTTTATGACGCGAAGACAATTTTGTAAAATTTTACCCTATTGAAAGAAAAGATGTTTGTAATTCAAGAAAACTAAAATATTAAATTAATTATAAATACACACATGGACAAAGTAACGCATACATACACTCATAGCACACGTATATCATTATTTACAAATAAAAGTCTCTTTAAATAACCAAAAACTAAAAAAATTAATAATAATAAAACGCTTAATAATAGCACAGACCACTCCCAACAAACGCACAAATAGAATTGAGAAGCGTTCATATTAATTTTTTTTTCATGAAGACGCCATATTTTTTTATAACTATAAAAAATAAATACATACTATATAGTCAAAGAGCTACTTGTCAATCAAATCGTCCTTATAGTATGCGCTCGACAATAATAACAAACAAACAAAAAAAAAAAATTAGTAAAAAGAAGTTTAACTTCGGCTATGCTGAACGTTTTTGTCAACATTCCTGTGCTGAGCAGATATATTTGGTAATATACGGTAGAGTATTTGTAGGGTCTTGAAATTTACGTGGTTGGTGGGCATTGGTCAGAACCTTATGGTGCCTAAATTTCAGTTTAATATTACAAAAAAAAAAAAGTTTTCTAATAAGAACATGAGTTTAATGGGGGTTTGTAAATTTAAATTCGATAGTACAAAATACAGATAAGTTTTTCTAATAACAACATGAATATTAATTAACAAATGTACTCCATCTTCGAGCAACATTTCAGCTCTCTACCTCTGAATTTGAGAGACTAGTTTGCATACATACAGTTGTGCAGACAGACGGACATGGCTTAATCAACTCGCCTCGTGATCAAGTATATATACCTAATGGGATTTTTGATGTCGCCTTCTGTCTGTCACAAACTTCATGTAAAACTTATAATACTACATATTTTCTGCTTGAAGAGTATTATAATGTATGGTTGACTGTTGAATAATGATGTGGCCGATAGAAAATTACCATAAAGTATTTATAAATGTAAATAATCGACAAAATGAAAAAATTCTATAGTAGAACCAAAGGTTTGAATTATTTTAGATGACGTGAAGTATTTTAAATGAATAAAAGTCAATAAAACCAGTTTAGGTCAAAACCAGCAAAAGAAGCAATGATGCGAAATTAGCTATACTGTCAGAAACTAACGGGAACGAACGCTTGCTTATTTTTTAATAGTGTTGTTTTGTTGCAGTATCTGTAGTTACTAAATAAATAATTTATAAGTACAATGTAAGTGATGCGCTTTAATATCGGCAGAATAGTCTGCAACAGCCTCTAATAATCTGTTGGTCAGTCGATAAAACATATGATAATCGTAATCGTACGATAAACGAACTAAATATCTTTAATAAGTATAAATTTTGCAAATGTATTTGTAATCAACCAATTGTTAGTTCTACCACCATCCTTGACATAAAAATGCATTTTATAAACACATTATAGTGTATCACATAAATAAACGTCTAATTAAATATACAATACATAGGTATGTTCACATTTTTATTCATTGCATGTATGCATGTTGGCAGTGAATGTTTCATTGTAGTATTCAAATGGGTGGTTTGTATGGGAGGTACCCCCTAGTGGTCCGATTGGGCTAGTGTACTGCGTATAGTAAAAAGAAAGGTTCGTGCACAATTTCAGCTCTCTAGCTCAAAAACTGAGGCACTAGTTTGCATACACACAGACGGACAGACGGGCAAACGGACCTGGCTTAAGCAACTCGTCTAATCGAGCTGATCAAGAATATATACTTTATGTGGTATTTTGACTCCTTCTACCTATTACAAACCTCATGACAAACTTATAATACTAATGTAATGTAATTATTAAAAAGTTCGTTTCTTAAATCTTTTACATTAAAATTAAAAAAGACACATATGTTAAGATTGCTTGCTTAAATTGCACTTTTAAATTTTCTAGATGAAAGGTATCTTCGCGATAGCTACATTCTGCTTAATAGCAACCTGCACAGATGCTGCTATTCATCAGGCCAGAACTACTACAACAACATCAACCAAGCCCGGTAGATTTCTGTCGCTACCAGTGCCCTCAAAGTGCGCAAATCGTAAGTAATAATATTTTAAAGTAATCCATAAAGTCAACTTAAAGTGAAAGTCGATGAAATTTTGCACGCAAACAAATCTGCAAACTGAATTTTAAACTGCAACAAAATATTTAGTATTAAAATCTCAATTTTCAAAATCCCTAAAAAAAAAACAGGTTCATTTTAACAACAATTATGAAGATATAATAAATATTTCAAGTTTTTAAACAGTTATCTTTCCACTAACATGGCTTGCGCCTCTCATATTTTAGACCGGACAAACTGTTCACGAAATCGATTGCTAAAACTTTTTAATTGTTAGTTGTTTGCTTGATCAAACTACCATGAAAATTGTTGCTGTCGGAATTTTTTGCGTTCTCTTTAAAAGATTTTAAAACTATCGGCTCTTAAAGCCTTTCTGTAAGTTTTTGATCCTTAAAATAAATAATACCCTACAAATCAGGTTACCTTTACGGCTGGACTAGACGGAACTCATACTAGAGATTACCAGGTCTGTGCAACAACATTGGGACGAGCTTCAAGCCGTTCTACAACCTTCACTTATCACAGGAATTCAGGGATCTAAACATCCAGGTTAATGGTAACGATTTCTTTTAGATGAAGAAAAGGTTAACGTCAGCTATGTCAACTTAATATACACTTCACGTACCCCTAGAAAACTTTTTGTTCTACGTTCCTGTGACTGAGCAAATATATTTGATTATTGATTTGACTTATGTTTAGGGTGGAGTTAGTATATATACAGCATTTCCACGAATATTTGTTTGTTTTATTGGTTGTTGGGTCAGATGGGTTTTCCTAATATGAACATAAATTTGAATTTGGATAAAGGCTCTTGAAATTTTATGGACATTGTTTAGAAACTTATAGAATCTAAATTTCATTTTGATAGTACAAAAACAAAAAAGTTTTTCTTATAACAATCTGTATTTTAATTTTAATGCGGTGTTTTTATGGGAGGCCCGTTCTACTCTAGTGGTCCGATTTGGCAGATTCCGGGAAATGTATAGCGACTTGTAGTTATTAAATTTAAATTCGATATTATAAAATACATAACATGAATTTTAAAAGGCGGTTTGTATGGAACGTACCCCTCTGCGTCTGGTCAAAAAAAAAGTTCGTGCAGAATTTCAGCTCTCTACCCCAAAAATTGAGGGACTAGTTTGCATACATACAGATGGACAGACGGATATGGCTTTATCAACTCGTCTCGTCGACCTGATCAAGAATAAATATACTTTATGGGATTTTTGATGTCTTATTCTGTCTGTTATAAACTTCATGATAAACTTATAATACAAAGTATTCTCTGCGTGAAAAGTAGAAAAACAGAGGACAACTTTTTAAATGTGTGCTAAATTGGATTCAATGGAAGAATTTGAAAAAAGATAAAAATGACAGAATCCCGCCATGATATTACTTTATTTTTCGATGATCTACACATCCATTTGAATTGTAATGGCTTGTTTTCATTTAAGCGAACAAGCAACCATTGTCGATCCATACACATACTCGTACACTAAATTTCGTTGCAATCATATGAACGGTATTGCCGCCTATAAGACTCGAACAAACAAACAAACGATAATGCTTATACTTATAATGCTTTCCACAAATATTCGACACCAAAAAAAAAAATATTACAAGTCTCTCCAAATTTACTTGTATGTTAATCACAATCAGAGAAAAAGTGAAACGCAGAATAAAAGAACACAATACACTGTGTAGAGAAAAGTGCTTTTACGTATGTATCAATTCCATTTTTGTAATAAGGAGTACCATTAGTTTTTCGTAGGTGCAATCATATCGAAACAAAACTATAATTTTTTTTTTATGTTTTTAATGGAATCAAAATCACCTAACTTACTAAACAATATTCCCTTTGGCATTTCAAGTTCAAAAAACCTCTTTCCCATCGAGTTAAACCAATTTAGAATATTTGGCTCCCAGTAGCTTGAACAAATGTAATGGTACTCTATTATGCGAAGATTCGAGTTGATAACAGTGCCTATTTGAACGCGGTACATTGTGCACTTTCATTCTGGACTAATTTTTTTTTTTTATTTGCGAATTGTAAACATTTTAAAAAAAAAAGAGTTGGTTGGTGTAGTAGGTATAACCGTGGTAAGCAATATAGGTATGTCAGCTGAAAAATTATGCAATATGAAGTTCTTGAAGTTCCTGTCTTGATACTACGAGTGTGAAATGTTTTGTTATTGTCGGTGCAATCAATTTCTTAATTTTGATCAAAAGGGAAAAAGTCTTTAAGAATTACCCTAATCAGGTTATATTTCTTTTTTCTGTTTTTGATACGTTAGGAGACAATATGAAATAATTGTGGAAATTGCTGGCTGGCTGGAAATTACTACTTGGCATAGGTGATTTAAGCGTTAAAATATCGCTCATATACAGGAATTAACATTGCATTGAAATTTTTGTCTTTGTCTATATCAAAGGCTGCTTATAACTACAAATTTTCGGCTGAGTGAAGGACAACTTTGATTTGCGTCCAAAACGACTTGATATTTTTCGGCTTAACATTAATTCACTGGTATTTCAAATTTGAACACATTTAATACCTGCATAATACATAAAAGAATTTAGTTATACTATTCAGTTGCTCCGTGGCATATATTGAAACCGGATTGACAATCGGAGAACACGATTTTATTATCTGAATCCCGAAACACCCAAACTAAAATTAATTTTTTAAATATCTTAATATTTTATTGCCAACACATTTTAAAAGATAAAAGCTCTCTTCCTCCATAATATTGCCTGGAATATTGTCAGTTGAGTGAGAAATGACTGATACTGTTGTAGAACGCCGTTAGCAGCAAGTGGAAGTTAAAAGAAATAATAATTGAAAAATACAGTTTATAATAGTCCAATTTGCACTTGTTTTAACGTGAAAAAAGGCTTCCATACTTTTATTAAATTAATAGTAAAAAAAAAATTGTTTTAAAAGCAGCCTTTTTTTTTAATTTTAAATTTTTTTTAAATTTTGATATATTGTAAATCAAACCAAAGCAAACCCATAATTTTCTTACAATCTTTTTAGAGCATTTGAATAAGAGGTACCTTTTAAAATTTTTTTTACAGTTAATTTATTTTTTAGGGTTCGATGGATATATTTTTAAAATAAAATTTGTGTTTATAAATTTTTGAAGTGAAAATATCTTTAGCCGTGTTGAGCGATTCGATCTGGTACAGGAAAACAATAGGCAGCCAATAGGACTATTATGAACTAATAGTAGTTTCTCATATGAAACATCTTTTGTTTCGGTAAGGTAAAATTTTACAAAATCGTCTTCGTCTTCGCATCATAATGTGCTAGTGATTAAGCAATGTTCGGATGAGGGACCAGTTGAAAATACCCTGCTTAGCTGCGCCCTCGTTCCAGAAGAAAAAAACAACACAAGTACTTATTATTTATTTTATGTTTTAGTTTAAATATCTTTACAGTAACTAAATCTTTTTGTCTATCTAGATTATGAGAAAATAAATGTAAATGGGGAACGGCTGGTAAAATAGTTTTTGCAAAGTGCTAGGGACAACTATCAATTATGTGATCTCGTTGATAATGGCAGGCTTTATAGCGGCCGCTATGCTCTTGGACAGGGCGCTTATCTTCTTGGATTACAATCCTATAATTGTTGCTATTAGAAGGCATATGGTCTATAGCTATTTTGAAACTACGAACATAAGAATTGTTTTTAAAAACAATTACTGGGTGCTCATGAGTTTGCATAAACAGACGCAATTCAACCCAAAACGAGCGAAAAAGACTAATTAGTTAATTTAACTACAGAAACGGCAAAAAATTACTTATTATTATTGCAAATTTTTGGTAATTACGGTGATAAGAAGTTATATAAAATAAATGTGTACCACATGTTCAAATTTTTTAGTTAGTTTAACTGTCACTTAGTTTATGCCGCGGTTGTGTAAGCAGTTTATGCAATCTCTGAGGACCCCATATATATCAATGATGTTAAAATATCTCTTTGTAGTTCTGGTGCAGCATTTTAGCGTAAAGACAGCTTTTTTTTTTTTCGGAAGAAAAATAAATTTGTAGAAATTGGAGTTTTAAACGTGGCGTTGGTAATAAACTAGCAATAAGATGATAAACTTGGCCATATACATTATATATCGGCATGAAATCACCCTCCCTAATTTAGCGAAAGAACCATTGCAATTTCTTGTTTTTGTTGAAATGACTTGACGCCTGACGCCTTGTTAACAGTGATCTGAGAACTTATGGCCCATATCAATCAGCCGAACACTACCATTGCTGCAGCACATTGCTTGCGACTTATTATTCCATTTCATCGCATTGCAATACACTTACAGTGTATACATTTCACCCATTGAAAAATTGGAATTCGACTTATAATCGCCTCAGTAATTAAATGTAGATTTGAGTCCAATTGTAGTTTGCATTAATTGAAAATTATGTAAACGTACGATCTCTAAATGGTTTTCTCTTGAAGAAATTGTTTGCAATCTTCTGTTGCGGGTTTGACGCATATTTAAAGAAGATGTACAGAAAAGGCTTTTCCACTCTACATTTCATTTATTTTCTTCGCCGTGCTTTTTCTTTATAAAATAAATAAATAATACTCTGATCACCAAAGTAATTTACATTTCAATCACTCTAAGAATACTATAAGTGGTGATTCAGTTAACTACTTTCCACTGTATAAAAGAATGCTATGAGGAGTCATGAGTTATATATACTCTCTCTCTCTCGCTCTCATGTTATTTGTGCGTGCTCAGTTCTCAATAAATAAAAGGGAAAAAATACGTACACAGTTATGTCAATAATAAATGAGAGAAAAAACACAATAACAACAACACCCTTGTTCTTGTTCCGTTATCAGTGAACATCATATACAGAAAAAGAACAATGAATGCAAAAATCTTGTGTGTACTCAGTTCTTAATAAATAAGAGGAGGAATGGTCTTGCTGTGGTTTTGCAAAAACTTAATTATGCTTTTCGATGCTTAAGCACAAATGTGTTACTTATAAAAAAAATCATATGTATTACCGTACACATGATAGAAATAAAACTTCTTAAAAAGAATGAGATATTTATTGTGAGGGACAGAAAGAGAGGGAGAGACAGTGAGAACGTTTAAAAAGAAATACAACAATACTATTTGAAATTTGAACACTATACGTGTCTGACCCATATCCACCACCATCATGTAAATTTCAAGCCACTTGCACCACCAGGGGGGACTCCTTCCATACATAATATGAACTTAAAATAATTATCAGAAGATATAAAAGGTGCGTGAAGAGCAATACAACCTCGGTTAAAACTAAACGCTAAAGTTAATTTTTTTTTACTTGTTTCGTGTACTGCAAAAACTACACAATCAAAATGTTCTTTGTACGCATGTATAAGCAAAACAATCATTTGTACGTCCAATCAAAGCATTTTGTCAGTTAGTATTTAACTACTACGTACTATTGGAGCTCTGTATCATTATATTGTATCTCTTACGGCGAAACGGTTTCATTGACTCGTTAATAATAATAGTATAATGCATCTGCAGTTTCGATGTCGATGGCAGACACTGACGTATTTGCTGTTTGAATCTTTGTCCAGTTTTTGGGTAAACGCATAACTAATCGGCTCGTGATCGGTTTTATTATGAAGCTGCAAGCATCCAGTATATGTTTGAAGTGCTTAATCGCCATGGAGAAAAAGCAACCGGTTTCCATTAGTTCTCGTGATACTGGGTTGCTTTTATAATGTTCTTTTTGTATTCATTAAATGCTTTCCAGCTATGGTACATACCTTAAGACAATAAAGTACCCGGAATTGGTCATTAAGTTGCCCGCGTTAAGTATTTTTCAGGTTTTTTTTTCTGTATGTTAATTGGACTGTCCTTAATTACTATACCAAAAATGAGCGCGATCTGTCAACCAGTTTATTTCGACAAAACCTTCTTGCAAACAGATGGTCGTGTATCACTCAGAGTTTACCGTTTACGATCCATCAGTGGCACGGCTGCGATACGGTCGATTGCTGTTCACTTTCTGCCTCATTCGCATATATGCATGATTCGTCAACTGTTCGTCTTTTGAAGCACGACGATTAAATGTTTGAAGCATTTCATTGCTTCAATCGAAGCGAGTCTTTTTAGCTAGCTAGCTTTATCATAGCAAAGTGTTCATGGAATATTGCATGTATTGCGGTGAAATGAATGCCCACAGTTGCCCTAAAAGCTAAAAAAAGCCAAACTTCAAGATGGAAACGTATTATACGTTGCCAGATTGCAAAACGTTTGTAGTGCCCCTCGTAGTACGCCTTGATGACGTCGATATTTCTGAAGAATGTCTTTTTCACTTGAGGTCAATAATAAGTCCGAACTGTTTAAGAAAATCTGTACTAAATATTGGTGACTACGCATCAGCGATTACAAAGTTCCATTAGAAGAAGCGTCGAATTCCAATGTATACATGGAGTCGTTTGAAGCTATATGTGGCGATTCTGCTGTTGTTAGCTGCCTAGAGTTGAAACTCGTCGGGTATTGTTTGTAGTTTTGTGTCTGCTTATGGACGTGGAATAACTGACATAACTGACCTTTAATTAATAAGGAAGTTGGGATTACTATTGCTATTGCGAATGTATATTCTTTCAACAAGACTAGTTTCCTGTATTCGCTATAAGGGTAACTGCGTCTGGAAACTCGCAGAGCCATTTTGCATTTACGCGTTGGGGTACCAAACCGAAATTGTGGTAGCAGCAGTCTTTGGCAGCACTACGTGATGCATCCTCGTGGAATGTTGTGCTGGTCGTTGTTTTCTGTTTGATCTCGTATAACCATATTTTTAGAGAATTCTTGCTTCTTATTTTTGTACAGGTATCTTCTACCTGAGAAGAGCTGTTGTGCGATGCCATGATATATGCTGACGTTGGCAAGTTGTCCATTATACAGTCGGCTCTATCAGCCAGCTTGCTCAAACTCTCGCTATAAAATGCTGAACGTATTGTATATATGATGAGAGCTTCATTTGAGACGTTTATGCCTGTTAGTAGCTGGCTAAGCTATTCATTACCCAGATCTAGGCCAGTGAGCAGTTTAACCAATGATTTTTCCTGTGATTCACCAAACCATGTGATTAATACTTTTTGCAATGTATTATACAATATTTATCTGTTTTCGGCGGATTTTTTGCGGCGTTGGATACTTGTCGCAGCATCAAGCGTTGTGATGACCATATAATATTTGGAGAGGTCTAATATGATCCGGCTGCAGAGCAACAATCAATTTGCATGAACCACAATTCCAATATTGGATACTAATCTTCTCTTTTTGCATATTGTGAGTGTTGTTTCGATTGATATCCAATTGTTTATTTAAAAATTCATAATTGCATATAAGTTTAAACAAGTTGGCTAATGCCGCAATTATCTGAAAACTCTGAGGTCATTATCTTAAAACGTGAAAGCATAGCATGCTTAGCTACTGATGGACGAGTGGATGTTTACGACTGATCAATTCTATTCGTATGAAAAATTAATTAGGGTTATTCACGGCGTTGAGATTAAAAGATTAAGAAATGAAAAAATCTCATTGTTAATGAATTTTTGACAATTTGATTCCATTTTATATCAACAAAAGAATAAAATTTCGTTTCACAAGTAAAATAGCAACCGCAACATAGTTTTAAAAGCAAAATTATTAAGTGCAAAGTCAATGCAGTCGAGATAATTCAAGAGCTGTCCTTGTATAAACAAAATTTAAAAACCTTGCAACCTTCTCTTCCAACCATAAGAAAAATAGTAGTATTAATTTAAATTTGAAATATTATTTTGAAAACATTTTCATTAGTTACAAAATCTCTCCCTCGCTCTCTGTGTCAGTAAAAGTCAAACAAAATTGAAAACCCGCCCCTAAACATGCTAACGTAGTGTAATACTTGACAATACGTCAATAATACTTATCTGTAAAGTTTCAGCTCGTTATAGTTGAAAACCATGCATATTTACGTATGGGAATAATCTAATTGATTCTCTTCGTTACGATAATAATTTTCATATAAATTAACATAAATATACAGCAAATAATCAAATAAATTATACTTCTCCACGAACAGAACCATGTGCTTTTATAATTTAGCATTTAATTATTTATTTAATAATAATATTATATGTTTTTATCGAATCCGTTTAATAACCGCTCTTTGTGCTTTCATGGCAGTTTCAGACTAACTAAACAAAACTAAATCAGAACCACAACAACATGAAACATGTTCGATCAAATGCTCTATGCTTGTATCGTATTGAATTTATTTATTTATTTGTTAGAACTATAATTATAATTACAAATTATAAATATTGAATATGAGCAATAGCGACAGAGGCCTTCAGCTCGTGGGGAAGTTAAGAAGGAAAGGAGGAAATTAGAAAAGTGCAGGACCAGACATGCCTTGGGCGGGAATCGTTCCTGCGACTCTTGTGATTACCACCGGTCTGGTCTGCTTAATAATTGTTTTTGTAATTACCATTTGTCCCGCTCGCCGTTACAAAGTGTTTCTACCTTTTACTGTTGATAATGGGTGTTAACTTACTCGCATATATATACTTCATGGGGTCTCTGATGCTAAAATCATGCCATATCTCATATCATATCTTTGGCACTGCAAAGCAAATTATCACAGACAAAAAATATGCATACATAAAAAATAAAAATGCATGTACAATATTATATTTCTAAGAGTACTAACAAAAAAATGCTCTATTCCGAACGTTACATCCAATCCTGTAGTCACAGATGTTCTGATCATCTATTTAAGAACCATTAATCATGATATTGTAATTAACACTTACAAGAATATCGGTCGTCATTAAAAATTTGGAATAAGCAGAGCGCTAAAAATAGCAATATAGGATGAATGTTTTTATATAATACAAATGTAACGGCGACCGGACAAATTAACATAAAGATGAAATACGGTATAAGAACGGGGATAGAAAACAACAACTAAGTATAACACTCATCGAACATAAAATTTGTTCGTTTGTTTAGTAGGCCTATTATAACTATTGATTAGTTTGAGTAGTCGGTTATGAATTATCTTGAAAGCACATCGTGCTAAGTATTGGGAGTACAAACTAGTTCGGTCCGTTTTCAAAAGATGGCTCCACCTCCAAGCTGTGGCCAATTTTGGAAGCGATTACTTATTCCATTGGAAAGGTTTGACATCTGTCAACAATAATTAGTGTGCATCAGCGTCTGTTTCTAACAACAACACTGTTTTTTGCCTCTTCGAAAATATCCGGATTTGTGTTAAATAAACATCATTTGCGGAAAGTTTTGATATTTTTTTAATGGGAAGAAAAGTGCAGCTGAAGCCCATCGAATGCTTGAGGAAGTTTATGGTGAATCTGCTCCGACCGATAAGTCATGCAGAGAGTGGTTTCGACGCTTCAAAAGTGGTGATTTTAGTGTCGAAGACAAAGAGCGTCCTGGCCAACCCAAAAAGTTTGAAGATGAGGAATTGGAGGCTTTACGGGATCAAAATCCGTGCCAAACGCAAACTGAACTCGCAGAATCGTTGGGAGTGACTCAGCAAGCAATTTTCGTTCAGTTAAAACAATTGGGATTTGTTCAAAAGCAAAGATATTGGGTGCCGTACGAGTTGAAGTCGAGAGATGTCGAAAGGCGATTTTTCGCTTCGGAACTGCTTCTTGAAAGACATCAAAGGAAGGGATTTTTGCACCGGATCGTGACTGGAGATGAAAAATGGACATACTGCGATAACTCCAAGAAGAAAAAATACTATGCCAAGCCTGGTGAACCCTTTCCATCATCGTCTCATCAACGCTAAAGCAAAACATTCACGGTTCAAAGGTCATGCTCTGCATATGGTGGGACCAGACGAGTGCGGTATACAATGAACTACTAAAACCAAACGAAAACATTAATGCGGAACGTTATCGACTACAACTGTTTGAGCCGTGCATTGCGTGAAAAACGGCCAGAAACGGCCGAAAGGCATGACCAGGTGATTTTGCAACATGACAACGCTCGGCCCCACGTAGCTGTAACGGTCAAAAATTACCAGGAAACGTTGAAATGGGAGGCCTTACCCCACCCACCGAATTCTCCAGACCTTGCTCCTTCCGACTACTGGCTTTTTCGACGGATGCAAAACGATTTGGGGGTCATCGGTTCGGGTCTTTTGAAGAAATCGAAAAATGGCTCAATGATTGGATCGAGGCCAGAGAGGACTCATTTTTTAGAGATGGTATTCGAAAATTACCAGAGAGATGGGAAAAAGTAGTCGCTTCCGGCGAACAATACTTTGAATGATGTATTTTTTACTTTTTTTCAATAAAAAACACTTTTTTGAACACAAAAAATGGACCGAATAAATTTATACTCCCAATATTATAAAAAGAATTTACAGCAAAGCATACAATGATTATCATAATAAAAAAAATTATTTGATAGGATACTAAAAAGCACATAGTGCTGTTAATGTTGAATAGGTGTTTTACGTTTATGATAATTATCATATCAAAAAAATTAAATACCTATACTTACCCGGAATTTGTCATTTAAATTGCACGCGTTAAGTATTTTTTGGTTTTTCGACGATCTCCCGACCATCTTTAAAATCTTTGTATCACTCGCAAGCCTCAGTTTTCGATAAAACAGACTCACCGTAAGCCTTCTCCAGCATTCGAATCGAATCGGCACACGAAATTTCGTTCAAAATACAAAATTTGTTGTTCAATATTTTTTTCCATTGTAAAATTCGCCGAGAACTACTGAGGAGGACTGATGAAACCAGCTGCTGTAAACAAACTGGTGACAGATTGCGATCATTTTTGGCATAAAAAAAAAAAAAACCTAAAAAATACTTAACAGGTAATTTAAATGATAAATTCCGGGTACTTTAGTGTCTTACGATATGTACAATATAATCCGTACCAGATTGGCGTTTAATTTGACTGATTCCTATAGATGTACAGCACCTATAACAGAAACTTATAGTGTCTAAATTTCAGTTCAATAGTCTAAAAATAAAACAAATAATAAAAAAGTGTTTCTAATAAGAACCTGAGTTTTAATGGAGATTTTTATGGGAGGTACCCTCCCTAGTAGTCCGATCAAACTGAAATTTCGACAATATAAGTTTCTGGTATATAGCCACCAACCTTCCTTTCAAGATCGTGTGATTACTGGATCGTATAGCTGCCATACAAACCAAAATGTTTCTTGGATGGGGACCCCTTTAAGTTTTTGAAAATATTTTATTTTAGTATTTGTTGCTGATGCCCGAATAGAACTACATATTCTGTGAAAGTTTCAACTCTCTAGCTATTGCGATTTATGAGATATGACCCGAGGATGGACGGACGGACGGTCGGACGTACGGACAACGAAGTCTCTGCAATAGGATTCCTTTTGATACCCTTTTGGTCAGGAACCCTAAAAATGAACCCAAAAAATAGTATGACCCAACAAAACTGGAAAAAGGCTGGGCAAATTTTGATAACTTTTTTTTTTTGGACTCATGGAGTTACCAGCCAGGTTTGTTGCTACATTTGGATCCGGTAGGTGGCCAGATAGAGATAGTTTTATGTCATTTTTTTTAACATTTTTTCATTTGTCGCAAAATATACTGAACCGATGCTAATAATTTTTTTTAAGGAACAAATAAATCTTAATGCAACAAATTGCGTACTTATTTTTTTATATTTTAAAGTTAAATATATTATTTTTAACTTTTAAGTTTTAAAAAAAAACACTGGAAGACCAAGCACAAAACGTTTTATACGTTTCTTCGTTGTTAATGCTGGTTGTTGTTATTGTTGTATTTTTCCTCTCATTTTTTAATAACTTAGCAAGAACGACGAGCAACGCACGCCGGGTAACTCTCGTTATATATATATATAAATAAATGTATATATTTATATTCTATGTTTCTTTTAAAGAAGATTCGGGTATTATACACTGGAGATTTATTTGTATGTACATATGTCGAGACCGTCCGCAATTTCGGTAGATTTATTTGATAAAGTGCCGTATAGTCGCTTAGACAAAGTGTATTATGATGCATGTACAAATAAACATATTAAAAATTTTAACATTACACACAATATATATTATTGTTTATTTTAGGTCCCAAAGAATTTTCATACCGTGGGAAAAACATGTTCCTGAGCACACACGTACCATCTTTGGCTAACAAGAAGGTTGACTGGCTAGATGGTCGTAATTTGTGCCGCGAATACTGCATGGATTTAGTTGCGCTTGAGACGCAAGAGAAGAACAACCTTATCTTCCGTGTAATCCAACAAAACGATGTCCCCTATATTTGGACCGCTGGACGAATTTGCGATTTTGCTGGTTGCGAGAATCGACCAGATCTAGAACCCAAAGCAGTTTATGGGTGGTTTTGGTCTGCAACCCGTGAAAAGATTCAAGCAACAAATCGCATACCACAAGGCTGGGGATATAATCCATGGTCTCAAACTGGTCACAAGAAACGACCACAGCCTGATAACGCGGAATACGATATTAACCAGACTAAGGAACAGTGCCTGTCTGTATTAAACAACGTATACAATGATGGCATAGCCTGGCACGATGTCGCTTGTTACCATGAAAAACCGGTAATCTGTGAAGACAATGATGAATTGCTCCGATATGTGGCCGCAACAAACCCTGGCATTCGCCTTTAAGCTTAACTTTAAAATGATTTATTCCCTTAAAAATATCGTATTATACGAGTATGTATACATTGTGTATGTAAACATATTCTAATTTTGTTATTTTTTCTGATAGAAAATGGAAAACAAAATTATGACTATGAACAGAATAGCAGTCCTACTCTTTTTACCATTACTTCTTATAAAATTATACCCTCTGTTAATACAGGAGATATTTGACATCGCTTAGTACTGCCAAACCTAGTGCTTACCACATTTATATTTCACTTAAGATCAAGAATTTGATTTTGGAAAAAAATTATATTTTGTTATTAAATATATTTATTACTTATAACTAAAGGTAAAATAATTTCTTGTATTTCGTTCATAAGGATAATATTTTTTCAATTAAAAACAATTACATATTTTTATAAATTAAAGAATATAAATTCATTATTATTTTAATTTTATTCTCTCAAAATGAGAAGGTTACAACAACAATTTCGCTGGAATTTGTTGCTGGAAATCATACTCTTTCTCTCTCGCTCTTAGTTGCTCTGATCACAGTGAAGTATACGAAAAGAAGAGAACAAAGAGCGCGATACTCTTTGTTTACATTTATGGAAAAAAGTACATTAAGTGGTGGATTCACATAACAGGTTTCGACTTTGTGCTGCTTCACACGATGAATTTTATGGGCAGAGTCTCTAAACTACGAGTTTTTGACAAGGGAAACACGAGGCTAACGGGTTAGTTTTCATTCATGTATCATGCCTACGGAGCGGATCTATGCTGTATTTCGCAGTATTATACTTCTTTGTACACTCGAAACCGGTACTGTTTTTTTTTGCTTATAATACTGCGTAAGAAAAGAAAAAAAATTTTATCATATATTTTTGTTTTTTTTTTTTTTGTTTCATTTCTTAAAAATAGTCATGTGTGAAAAAGAGCAAAACTAAAAAAAATAATAAGACAACAAAAAGATCATCAAACGACACAGACGAACGTCTTTACCGTCATCATCAGCATTAGTAATAGCAACAACAAACTCTCGCTGACCACGATTGGCGGTACGAACGAGTCTGTCAAATTAACAAAAGTAACGGGTTGTGCTCAAACAAGAATACTGGCAACATGATCTTGTCGTCGATGCGTTGCTTTTAAAATAAGAATGAAAAGGTTTTGATTGATTTTTGCAAAGCAAGGAGATTTGGTCGGTTGTTGTTCTGTGCCTACATAAATAAATGTATTTTACATAAATTTTTTACATTAAAACAATAAAATATGTTGAAAACAAGAGGGAAAAACTAATTTTCATAATTTTGAAAAGTATCGATTTCTCGAAGAAAAAAAAGACAAAGCCATGTTTTTTGCAGAAAATGCGGTGGCACTTTTTACATTGCGTCTAGTGGTAACGTGGACATTATTAGACAACAAAAAACACCAATCATCATCATAATGCCAAAGTTAATTTTGGTGGAGAAACTAGTGGCTACCAGAATAATGTGTTTTTACCGATTAAAAGAGTGCATCGCTCACATAACACACAATGCACTGAAATTTGCATGCGATGAAATACCGTTCGGCGTAAAGTGGGGCGTTGTTGAAATATATTCCCATTTCTATATTAACATCACTAAAAAAAAAATTGAAGATACGTCCCAAGTTGCTTAGGTTATAATAGAATATTAAAATATATTGTTAATTCACGAAAATTACTAATTACACATTTTACACATTTTTTAGAAGAAACACCTAATTAACGCATAGGGGGTGTAGCAACGCATGCCGGGTAAAGTTAGTTTTACATATAGGGCAGATCGCCCTATTCGCTATGGTGGCGGTGTCCTCATCGCTGTTGAATCTCGCATGCGATCTGAACTTGTTAATTTGAACTGTTCACCTATTATTGAGTTTATTTGTGTGAAATTATTGTTGCCCCATGAATCTGTTTTCATATCATGTTCTTTTATTCCGCCCAATTCCAATTTAGAAATTTATTTCAGTCATGCCAATGCTATTAACTCAGTTAATAACATTCTTCGAGACCGCGATTCTCGTAACGTGATAGGTGATTTTATCCTCCCACGCATTTTGTGGTCCTTTTTCGATACCTCAAATTATCTAGTTCCTTCAGTGCATCATGATGACCACTCTGTATTTCAAATGAACTCTATTGTCAATCATTCGAATAGATTACTTGATAGTGTTTTCAGTAATGATTGTGTTGGTACTTCTGTTTCAAGATCCCAACCTTAATGCCTTCCTGAGGATACTTACCATCCAACATTGAAAATATTCCATTCTATAACCTGTCCTCTTTCTACATGTTACCGGCGGTCTTTTTTTTTTTTTTGCAAAGTAAACTTTGCCCAATTATATACAATCTTTCTTGGAACTGATTGGTCCTCTGTGTATAATTGCAGTGATATGACTCCTGCTATAAATTTTTTCTATGCAAAGGTTTTTGATATTTTCAATTCACATGTCGCCTTTATTTATTTATTTATATGACAAAATACTGTCAAACTCAAAAATAAAAGGTTTTAACATAATACGTGATATTAAGCCAAAGAAAAAACATAATTAAAAACAAAACAAGTGATTAAAGCTAGTCTTAAAACAATTTTAGTTACTTAAAATTAAACGTAAGATAATATAAATATAAGAAATCCACCCGTCTCTGACCCATTGGAGGTATTTTTTCAAGCTATGCCCTTACTCACAGCCAATTGTGGTCAGAGACAGAAGGGATGTGAGAGCCAATGAGCGATGTCCACTTCATCTAGTAGCAGTTCGTTCCAATTCCCGAAGCCAACGAAGGACGATGATGTTAAGCGCAGAGGGCGAGATCTCTGGCGAGAGGACGTGAAAGAACTTATTATAAGCAGTGCGTAAAACTCGGAAAGGATCATGTAGGGCATAGTTAGTTCTGCATGTACCTATAGCTAAGGGAACGTAATTTCTAGATGTACGACTAGGGACACAGAAACTAAGTTGGCTTAAAAGCACTGACAAATCAACATTACCAGTAATAAGTTTATGAAGAAAGCTTATACCAAGAGTTATTCGGTAATTATGCAATGATGGGAGATCTACAAGAAGGAGTCTGCTAAATTATGAAGGCAAACGTAAACTGGGATCCCAATTTAAACTAGAAGTGTAAAGAGAAGGAATTGCTTCTGTATAGACTCAATGCGGTCTTAATGTTTTTTACATTGGGGACTCCAGCCAAACGAACAGAATTCAAGTACAGGGCGGACTAGAGAGACGAAAAGAATCTTGGTAGTATAGGGATCACTAAATTCTTTAGACCATCTTTAAATAAAGTGAAAAAAGCTTTATTAATAGTTGAAGAAATATGATGTTTGAAACTCAGTTTAGAGTCAAAAATCACTCCAAGGTCACTGAAAGTAGAAACACGTGCCAATGAATCATTGTCTATCGTATAAGAAGCTAAATGTGGTCTCTTACGATGAAACATCATGGACGTGCATTTAGCGCAGTTAAGCACCAGAAGATTACATAAACACCAAAATTGGAATGAGGTTAGATCCTTTTGTAGTCTAATATGCGAAGAGATATTGTTGAACGATAGGCAGAGTTTGATATCATTAGCATACATCAGAACACAAGAGTATTTCAAGGAAAGAGGAGGATCATTTATAAACAGATTGAATAATAATGTTCTAAAGTATCCTACAAACCACCTTGGTTTACGAAAAGACTTTCTAACCTGAAGAACATTGAGTCGAGGTTTTAAAAAAAATACAAGAGTACTGACTCTTCTATTACTTTAGCGAATTTTTGTGTGGCTCGGGCTAATTTTCTTTCTTTAAAGAGCCTTTGCTACAATAAATTCCTCTCTCGTTGTAGGCCGCAATTTTCGCGTGACCCTAAGCAGTTTTATAACTATGTGAATTCAAAGCGAAAGTCTTCTTTATTTCCCTCTTCGATGTATCTAGTTGACGAACTAGCCTGCAGTGATTTGGGTATTGCAGATCTGATCGCAAAATTTTTCCAATCCACTTATTCTTCTACATCATATACTTACAAATGTAATCCTTATCCTGTTTCCCAATTTAACCACATTATTTCACCTGCAATTGGTGAGGAGTGTCTTTTTACCAATTTAAAATCTTTAAAATCTACTTACCCGGTCCTAGTTGTGTACTTAAGTACTGTGCTGAATATTTTTGTAAGGCACTCTTGAAACTTTTCAATTTATCACTTCAGAGTGCATTTTTCCCTCTATTTGGAAATAGTCCTTTATAGCTCTTCTACATAAAAAAGGTAACAAAGCTGACGTATGACAAAGTATTGCACAACTTTCGGCAATTCCAAAGTTGTTTGAAAATATGACTACTTCAACCCTTTATCACCTCTGTAAATCTATTATTTCTCCTTGTCAACATGATTTTATGAAAAAGCGTTCACCTACTACTAGTTTGCTTGAGTTTACATCCTTAATAAATCTTGGTTTCTGCGAAAAATTTCAAACTGATGTTTTCACAGATTTCAGCTAAGTATTTGACTCCGTAAATTATGATCTGCTTTTACATAAGCTGGACGTTTTAGGTTTCACACAACTTCTTCTTTATTGGATTTCTTCTTATATAAAAAATAGAATACAACGAGTGTTATTTAATTCCACTACTTCTACTTCGGTTGTTGTCACTTCTGGTGTTCCTCAAAGAAGCCATCTTGGCCCATTATTGTACAATCCGTTCATAAACGATCCTCTTCCTCTTTCCTTGAAATACTCTTGTGTTCTGATGTATGCTGATGATGTCAAACTCTGCCTATCGTTCAACAATATCTCTTCGCACATTAGACTACAAAAGGATCTAACCTCATTCCAATTTTGGAGTTTATGTAATCTTCTGGTGCTTAACTGCGCTAAATGCATGTCCATGACGTTTCATCGTAAGAGACCAAATTTAGCTTCTTATACGATAGACAATAATTCATTGGCACGTGTTTCTACTTTCAGTGACCTTGGTGCGATTTTTGACCCTAATATCACGTGTAATGTTAATAAACTTTAATTTTTAAGTTTCACAGTATTTTGACATAATAAATAAATAAATATGAATAAAATTTCATTTCACAAGTAAAATAGCAACCGCAACATAGTTTTAAAAGCAAAATTATTGAGTGCAAAGTCAATGCAGTAGAGATAATTCAAGAGCTGTCCCTGTATAAACAAAATTAAAAAAATCGTGCAACCCTCTCTTCTAACCATAAGAAAAATAGTAGTATTAATTTAAATTTGAAATATTATTTTGAAAACATTTTCATTAGTTACAACATCTCTCCCTCGCTCTCTGTATCAGTCAGTAAAAGTCAAACAAAATTGAAAACCCGCCCCTAATCCTGCTAACGTATTGTAATACTTGACAATACGTCAATAATACTTATCTGTAAAGTAAACATATCATATTTATTTTCTTATGGGAATGATCTAATCGATTCTATTTTTTACGATGATAATTTCATTATATTCTTAATGAGGTCTCCGAAGCATGGTGCTATGCGTTGCAAAAATCTTGCCATACCTCATATCATATCTTTGGCACTGCAAAGCAAATTATCACAGTCAAAATATATGTAGACAAAAAAATAAAAATGCATGTACAATTTTATATTTCCATCAGACTCTTACAAAAAATTCTGTATTCCGCACATGACAATCCAATCCTCTATAGTGATCTACAGAATGCATGAAGCACCTCACGGTCAGATAAGGTGCGGCCGAGGTACCGTAAGTAAAAGTGTTCAAACGATAAGTGTGTAATTTTTATTTGTGTCAGCTCACCATAAAATGTATTGGAACTGACGATGACTTGAATCGATAAGTATTTGGCGATACATCTTGATGATGTCGGCTGTAATGGCATACCGATAGAGACGAAACTTTAGAAGTAGCAATTATTATATATCAGACTGCATGGTACGGCGAACCATTAACAAATAATTGAAAGATTTGGTTGACGTAGTAGCACGTGACGAAGACAACTTTGAGTTTCGTAGTTGTACTACTAGGTTTGTGAACGCAATGGTGTGGTCTAAAGTTATGTGACCTAGTTGTTCATATTCACTAATGAATGTGGTATATTGAAATTTGAAATTGGATGACTACGACAGACGCCTTTCCAGAAATCAAATTCTTTTCCGAGTGAATTCAAAAGAATCTCCTAGAATGCATGGATCATCTTTGAAAGGCAATTTAACAACAATGCGGTCATTGTCGTCCCGACGAGTTTGGTTTAGAAAGGATTCCTCACAGGTGATTTGTTCAGGTGTGAGAACACTACTACCCGATGGTACTTTTTCCAACTTCCATAAGAGTTCCAGGTTGGAATTCATGCAGGGAGTGTAGAAGCATGGCCCATAACGACCAACCACCAGTAACCACCAATCCAAGAGTTGTTTTCTGAAAAGTAAGTTTTTCTGGCCCGAGCTTGATTTGACCAACGCTTAATACCTCGAAAAATAATTCTGCTCCCAGGAGCAAGTCAATGCGAAGAGATTCGTAAAAACGTTCATCTGTCAATGGAATGTTTTTAGAAATGTTGCTGAAATGTGAATGCCGAATCGGGCTGGTATGGTATTACGATGTGATGCTGCAATCTAGTGGTAGTTCGCATGAAGAAATACGTGATTTGGTAATAGTTGATGAGCAGTGTCTAATGTGTGAGTGCGATTCGCTAATACTCAAAATCAAGCAATGCGCGGCCAAGCCGATAACGTCCTTCTGTATCGCGAACCTGAACTATGGCAGTTGCTAACAGTTAACCTGAAGAAGAAGAAGAAGCGTACCAGGACCTTGCGGAACTGCCAATCAAGCAAAGCTTCATAATTCTGGTACCGACCACATCAGCCGTCAACCTGAATTCGGCGGGTTCTCTCAAGTCCACGAATCTTCCTCATGACTCTAGCGGCAAATTTGGACACTGTATCCCACTACGATTGGCCTTACAGCAGCCGAAGGCTGCTCCCCAAATACGCCTTCCAGCTCCCTACTCTCCCTGTCGAATCTTCCGCATTCGCATAGCACATGCTTGGCGTCCTCAACACACTGATCGCTGCAATGTGTACACCATGGGACATCCTCATGATGGAACCTGAACAGGTACTGCCTGAAGCAACCATGACCACTCAAGAGCTGGGTGAGGTAGAAATTGACCTCACCATGTTTCCTCCCAAACCATTCGGCTATGCTGAGAATTAGTCTATACTTCCAGCAACCATTCGTTGAGCAGTCCCAAAACAGCGTCGATGGTTGAACGCCCTTTCCTGAAACCATACTGTGAGTTGGGAAGGTCTCCTCTCCTTATTTCTTCCTCGAGTCTGCCCGCTATTTTTTCCAGCACCTTGCCTGCCATATCCAAAAGACAAATTGGTCTGTACGAAGACGGTTCGCCAATCGGTTTCCCAGGTTTGGCAATGAGCACAAGTCTCTGTATTTTTCAGCAGGATGGAAAGACCCCCTTAGATAGGCATATGTTGAATAGCTCCGCAAAGAATTGAGGCAACAGGACCATTCCTAGCTTAAGGGCCCTTTTTGGAATCCGGTCGGGAGCAGTGGTTTTATTGTACAATATTTGACGCACTGCGCTACAAACAGGACTTCTTCAGTGGAGACCTGAACGAAGCGTCCAGTTCCTGGCTCTCAGCACCTCGAGTATCCTCCCTCATTTGCTGCTGCTGCGGATTTGACACAATGTACTCCATTTCTGTGGATCCCATGAGAAGAACCGGTTTGTGCGAATTTGTGTTTTTGACAATCACTTGATAAGCTTTGCCCCATAGCTCATTTTCCGCGTCATCGCACAACTTAAGAAAACACTGCCTTTTGCTAACCCTGCTTGCTCGCTTCAAACATCTTCTACACTCGTGTTAACTGTCCCGCAATTCGAGGAACCGACCCCTGGCACGCTGGTATGCCCTACGGGACAGAATGCAGTTTTGTCTCGCTAAGGCAATTTCCTCGTTCCACCAGTATACCGGCTCCTGATGACGGGAACTTGTATATAGCATGCTGGAGTCGCACGCTTGCTTAATGGCAAGTTGAGTCTTCCGCGCTATTTCATCCACAGGCCCGCCTAGTGCTGCCACCCTAAGAGCGACACAGAATGCCTGATAGTTAAACGTAAACTCTCTAGAACCCCTCCTGACAGGATATCCACCTCTTCCAGGAATATTGTTACCCGCATTAACCTCGCACAGTATGGCTTGGTGACCACTACGTCGCTCAAAAACCACTTGCAGGAATTAAACAGCGAAGGGCTTACAAAAGTGAGATCCACGATTGATCCAATTCCACACCGCGTAAAGTTGTGCTCGGAGCCTGTATTCAATAGAGCCACGCCGAGGGGTGCGAAAGCTTTCAGAAGAGAGCGCCCCTTGCCATTAGTACAGAACCCCACTCTGTGGCCCATGCGTTGAAGTCGCCTGGAATGACGACAGGATGCCTACATCTTACATCAGTTACCAGCTCATCAATCGCTCCCTCAAATTCGCTCAAACTTAAGCTGGGAGGAAAGTAACAGCTATAAATTCAGAGGTCACTTACCCTCGCTCTGGCGAAGCATCTAAAAGACCTTCTCGAGAAAATGGTACTCCGGCTAACACTGTAAACATGGCTGCCTTATTGGCTCTGTCGCTGCATTAGGTCTCACCATTGCCACTCTTAAGATAGCAACGTCTGCCTCGTGCTTCCGGATCATCTGAGATAACAGGTCTTGGGCCGCAACACAATGATTCAAGTTGAGCTGAAGCAACTTTAACTTTAACCTTGTCCAAAGGCTCGATGTGTGTGCGATATAGCGATGACGTTTGTAATAGGCGATTCGACCGAACTATGGAACGATGATGGTTGGGTTGATGCTGATGTAGATTGATCTGATGTACGCTCACGGTGCAACAAAGAATGATGACTGTGACCGTAAGTATGGCATCTACTCGACAATGGACATTGTTACATGCGATGACCTTCGGCTAAGCAATTGAGACACAGATTCAGTTTCATGATCTGATCAAAACGCTTCGCGGGCTACGAAGTTTTGAATTGAGAAAAATTGGTGATTCAATGAACTTGGCTGGAGTAATTTGTGCAAAAAGGATTGATGCAGCTAAGAGTGTAGCTTGGTTGTAAGACATGAATTATGACCCTTCTTGCCGTTATTGCATTGTTGTGGTCGATCTACTTTGATAATGTCAGAGGGAGCTTACAGTTGTTGACGTTCCCGCACTGCCACAAATTCATTTCAAGTTGACAATGTTTTTGAATGACAAACACTCATTCCACTTCTGTTTGGAATGAACGTCCATTCTTTCCACCAGCAGATGTATCAATCGATATCAGAGACCCATACAATGCTGAAGCAGTATCAGCCAACGACCACAAGTGAGCGCTGTTGTTTTTATGCATTGGCTTCAATTAAAATAACTAATTAATTAATTTGTGTTGGGTTGTCATAACGATTCTTCAGTCGTTCCAATGCCAGTGGGTAGGTAGTTCGCATGTGTTACCGTATACGCTTGGACACACCCTAAAGTCGATTGTTCCAATATTCATAAGTATTGTATGCTACAATTGGAGATTTGTATAAACGAAAAGTTAAAGGTAACACTTTTTAAAGCAAGCAAAAACAAACAAAGCGGTATAAGCAATAGAAATCAACGTGTGTTATTGCTTATTGTAATTTAGTTGAAAATGCAAAGCAACACACGAAAAAGAAAACGAAAAGTGCATGTCTATGCGACAGCATGCTCAACCGGAAATGCTAATATGCAAACAAGCGAGCCAAACACAACAGCAACAACCACAACAACAACGACAACGGTACTTATGTATGTATGCCGACTGCCGTATGCGATGGCAGCACAAGGTAAAGGCAAGGCACTTATGTATTTGTTATGGGACTATGCATTAATTTTAAAGGTTGCACACAGATGGCGTTATTTACAACAGCATCGCATCTGGCAATACTGTAACTATATTCATGTCAAAGCCTCATCATTAGGCTTTGTTTACCAGTATCTGTCATTTTGCTGAAGTGTACACGACATAGTTTTTTTGTGCTCCGAGTATGTCAACTTTCGTGCCGTCAAAACGCAATTTGCGGGAAGCCTTGCTTTTTTGCTTCAATTTGAAGAAAAATATACCACCCAAGCCCGTCAATTGCTGTTGGATGCCTACCCGAACCATACTCCATCGATTTCAACCTGTGAGTACTGGTTTCGACGCTTCAAAAGTGGTGTTTTTGATACCGAGGACAAGGAGCGACCTGGCCAGCCCAAAAGGTTCGAAGACGCAGAATTGGAGGCATTGCTGGACCAAGACCCGTGCCAAACGCAAGAAGAGCTCGCCGAAACGTTGGACGTTGACCAAGCAACCATTTCCAGACGTCTCAAAGCGATGGGGATGATCCAAAAGCAAGGTAATTGGGTGCCATACGAGTTGAAGCCGAGAGACGTCGAACGCCGATTTTTCACGTGTGAATTGCTGCTTGAACGACTTGGCCGGAAGGGTTTTTTGCATCGTATTGTGACTGGCGACGAAAAGTGGATCCATTACGATAACTCAAAGCGTAAAAAAACATATGTCAAGCCCGGCCAACCGGCGCCATCGACGTCCAAGCCGAATATTCATGGTTCGAAGCTCATGCTCTGTATTTGGTGGGATCAGAAGGGTGTGGTGTACTATGAGCTGCTCCAACCCAACGAAACCATCTCTGGGGAAGTCTGCCGACGTCAATTGATGCGTTTGAGCCGAGCATTGCTTGAAAAACGGCCGGAAACGGTCGAAAGACACGACAAGGTTATTTTGCAGCATGACAACGCTCGGCCGCATGTTGCACAGGTCGTCAAAACATACCTTGGAACGCTCAACTGGGAAGTGCTACCCTACCCGCCGTACAGCCCAGACATTGCTCCTTCGGATTACCACTTGTTCCGGGAGATGCAGCGTAAGCTGGCTGGACACCGCTTCTCTTCATATGAAGAGACCAAAAAATGGATCGATTCATTCATAGCCGCCCAGAAGCCGGAATTTTAGAGAAACGGAATCCGGAAATTGAAAGAAAGATGGGAAAAGGTTGTGGCTAGCGACGGACAGTACTTTGAATGATGTATCAATCCATTTTGAAATCGAAATAAAGCCCCATTTTTGGTGAAAAAACCTTTAAAATTAATGCATAGTCCCAAACATATATATACAGATTTGCACTGGCATTGGGAGCCAAAAATAATAATACCAGAAGCGTTTTCTGGCCGAAATAAAATAAATGTTGGGGGATGTAAACCTGTCCATTAAAAATAATCGTAAGCGAGTAGGCAAGACAACCGATCCGAAAAACTTTGTGTTGTATGCTAACTTATTATTGAGAATTCCTTCTCAACCAAGTCGGCACGGGTTCCCAGTAACAGAATAAGCTGAAATTTTTACTGGGAGTATATAAACAAATAACAAGTATAATTAGAGTATATGCTTTCCAAAATTCAAAAATCCGAAAATTTTGGGACACTCTAATCTACACACTTACATTTTCTAAAATTAAAAATTAAATTAACTATTAACATAAGAAAAACCCACATTCTGGGTTTTTTCTCGTCGGTGTCTTGAAATAGCCGAAATATTTTAAAGTTAAAAAGTGAAATATGACTTGCCTAAATTATTTAATCACGATAAAATGAAATCCGCACCAAGCAAGCACAAACTCATTTCTGAAGAAGAAGGGGGCAGCGGTAATAGAAGGCGGTGGGAGTTTTTTGGTTTTAATTTTGATGCAGTTCGAAAGGAGCCATGTGTATGTTCAGGAAAATTTGTCCGAACGCGATTGCTGTCGCCGAATTGATTGTTTTTAGCGTTCCGGGCCTAAAGGTTACCAAAGGGAATCCAAATGCAGAGACTTCGTTGTCCGTCCATCCGTCCGACCATCCGGCCGTCCTCGGGTCATATCTCATGAACCGTAATAGCTAGGTGATTTTCACAGAGTATGTAGTTCTATCCGTGCATCAGCGATAAATACTAAAACTAAAATATTTTCAAAATCTTAAACAAACAAGAAACATTTTTGGTTGTATGGCAGCTATAAGATGCAGTAATCCCACGATCTAGAAATTTGGGTGGATGGTGGCTAGAAACTTATACTGTCGAAATGTCAGTTTGGTGGGACCACAAGGGAGTACCCTCCATACAAACCCCCATTAAAACTCATATTCTTATTCGAAAATCATTTTTGTTTTTTGAACTATCGAACTGAAATTTAGACTCAATAAGTGTTTATTATAGGGGCTGAATACTAGTTGGAATCAGACAAATCGGACAACTAGGGAGTACCTCCCATACAAACCGCAATCTGGTACGGAACCCTCCGTGCACGAGTCTTTCTCGCACTTGGCCGATTTTTTATATTAATATTTCTCTTGAATTAAATGAATTGCTCTTTGAAATGATTTGTTACTGTAATTATCTTAAAATCACTAATAAAATTATCTTTAATTATCGTATGTTAGTTAGTCAGCGTAAGTAAGGAAGAAAAATAAAAAAAGAAAGGAAGCAAACAAGAACGCATGGAAGAAGGACGTCTTTCTGTCAACCAGCAGTAAGCAACAAAAAATAGAAAACGAAGAAGTCTTGGCCGACACCATCGGAACCATCCCAGGAAGGATTCATCAGCGATCTCGTCTTGATCTATGTCTTGCTGGATATCAGATATGATGTAGGGGTTAATGAAAGTCATAAACGTCTGCAAATTGCGAAGATAAGGGAAAAAACAAGAAATGCTTCAAATGTAATCAGTATGACCACATTTTGAAAGAGCGTAAAATAAAAAACGAAAATATGTCGTGTGCAAATTCAATACAGTGCGCAAAGACTTATACAACGAATTAAATAAGCCGTTTTCCAGTAGCAGCAACAAATATGTATAATCGATCACCAAATCGACGAAATGTTACGAGACGACATAATTGACGAATCTTATTCTGAGGTCACGAGTTCAGTAGTACTTCCATTGCTGGCATTCGATCAGTGAAGACGTGTTTCTTTCTTCCGCTCCTAAGCTCAGCATCGAAAAATTTTTTTTTATAATACTTATTTCTATTGATTGGAATTTCTTGTTGTTTTAATTTTTAGTTCCCTTTTCTATGCAAATCATTGCATGAGTAAAGTAAAATTTAAAACATACAAAGAAATCAATAGGAACCTATAACAAAATCGTTAAGATGAGCTTTGCAACAACTATAACACAAAGCACTGCTTGTACATCAACAGCTTCATTGGTTGCATCAACAACAACAGTTTTCTCAACAACTGCTTCGATCGCGTCATCGTATGCAGTTACCGCAACTCATATCCACAACAACAACAACGATTCGATCGCCTATTTGCTCAACTCTGCGACAGTTATGCCTACATTAAATTAAAATAATAATAATGGATCTGAACAGTTAGCTTCAAATAAAAGAAACAGAAAAACGCAATCACCAGCCATACCGACTGAACAATCACCAAACATTAACAAAAAGCCCAAAACAAACAAAGCGTCACCTACCATATCTTCAAAAACTAATAAAACTAAACAAAAAAAAAAAACAGACCACACTTAACTACTGGCTTGGCAAGCCATCTTCCAATTATTTTGGCATCTTAGATATCGACGATGACAATTTAGAAGAAGCGAAGAATACTCTGGACAATGGCTCCAAGCGACCTCCAAAAGCTAATAAGCCACCACCTATTTATGTGCAGGGGGTAGAAGAAATCTCCATTCTTAATAATGCTCTGTATGAAATTGTAGATCATAACTACGTACTTAAAACATTGCCCAATGATGAAGTTCGTATCCAACCGGCAGAGCCCCTACATAATACATAATAATATACATAATATCCTACAAAGAACAACCAATAAACCACTTCCTTTGTTCTCAATTGAACTTAAAAGTAGCTCAACCAATAAAAATTTTTATAATATTATGACATTACTACAAACCAAAATTAAATTTGAGGCCCCCACAACAAGAGGATGATAGTGCAATGCACCAACTGCCAAAAATACGGGCACACCCGAAACTATTGTACCAGGGATCCAGTATGCGTCAAATGTGCTGGTAAGCACAAAACAATCGACTGCTATATGGAGTCAAATACTAAAATAAAATGTGCTCTATGTGGTGGAGCTCATACAGCCAACTACAAGGGTTGTGAAATATACAAAACCCTTAAACTCTAACGGTTTTCGGCCCTTCGACCCAAAATATTGACGGATCTCACAAAAGTTCAGCAAATGCCCATAACGTCCAGTAAAGTGGAGAATGGTATAAGCTACGCGCAAATTACAGCTGCGACTTCCCAACCCCAGCCAATCAACCGACCAACCCAAAAATCTAAAGTCATCTCTACTGAGAATCCGACAATAGACAGTAATTCCTCCCATCAAAATAACAATAACATTATGCCAAATGACGATTCAGCTGAACTTAAAATCATGATGAAGCAATTGATTCAACAGGTGACTAACATGATGAATATAATCACCATCCTGATAACCATACTTGACAAACAAAATGGACAATAAATTAAGAATTATTGCGTGGAATGCCAATGGTTTTCACAAATATATCCTTGGACTCCAACTATTTCTAAATGACAATATGATTGACGTAGCTCTAATCTCTGAAACCCATTCCACAAGTAATCACTACTTGAGCATTCCCGGATATAAAATATATAAAACAAATCACCCGGATGGCTCAGGACATGGTGGCACGGTTATCATTGTTAAAAACAATACTCGACACGTTGAACTAGAAAATTATCAACACGCTCACATTCAGTCGACCAAATTGCTATTAGAAGACAAATATGGACCGTTCACAATAGCAGCGATTTATTGCCCACCTAGACACTCAATCTCAACAGCTCAATTTAAGGACTACTTTAAAGAGCTTGGTCCAAGGTTCATCGTAGCAGGTGATTACAACGCGAAACATGTAAACTGGGGTTCAAGGCTGACAAACACCAAAGGGAAAAACTTGCTAAGTGCAATTCAAACGATTGGGGGGATGCACTTGAGTACAAGTGAACCCACATATTGGCCAACAGATCGGACTAAAATACCGGATTTAATAGACTTCTGTGTATTAAAAAACATGAATATAAAACATTTCAAAATTGACTCCCGACTTGAACTTTCCCGATCATTCACCAATACAAGTTGAATATAGTTGCGCAATAAAAAAAAGATCAACCCGCCTGCAAAATGTATAATTTCAGAACTGACTGGGAGGCGTACAGAGAATTTATTGACAATAGCCTCACAATAAATGTACCTCTTAAAGAACCTGACGATATTGAAAAGTCATTGATATACTTGAATGACATTATAAACGAAGCAGCTAATAGAGCAACGCCTGATCTTAATCCAAAAGAGGACAACTATATTTTCCCCCGCTCAATAAAAAATCAAGTCGCGAACAAAAACAAACTGCGTAAGATCTGGCAAAGGACAAGAGATCCAAATGACAAAGCTAAACTTAACAAAGGAATCAAAGATTTGAAAAACAGTCTAAGGAATTTTAAAAATGAACAATTTGTAAATTATACAAAAACATTATCGCCGACATCTGACACTAACTACTCATTATGGAAGGCTGCTAAGCACTTCACAAATCGCACCTTCCACCAGCCGCCACTTTTAAAATCGGATGGGACTTGGGCTAGAACCAACTATGAGAAAGCTTCACTACTGGCAGACTATTATGAAAGGGCTTTTACTACCATTCAATCTAATGGTAACACCAATTTGTACAACAGGACTCCATCTCCACAATATTGTACAAAAATGATTTCAACCAATGAAGTTAGGCACTGTATTGGAAAGCGCACTAGTCAGAGAAAAACGCCAGGCTATGACCAAATAACTGGAAAGTTACTCAAAGAGCTCCCTGCGAAGGCAATCGTACTTATAAGGAATTTGTGCAATGCGATATTAAGACTAAAGCACTACCCATCTTTATGGAAGGTTGCTGAAATAATATCCATACCCAAAGTCACTCCACAATTCAGCAAGTCCACAGAGTAACTCACAAAATTTTAAAGGACCTTGATGAAAAAAAGTTCTGTGCTGGTGTTTTTCTGGACATAGAAAAGGCCTTCGACAAAGTCTGGCACGACGGCCTACTGAGTAAAATTAGGACCGTATTTCCAACTGATCTATTTGAAATCATTAAAAGCTACCTTGACTCTCGCTATTTCTACGTTAAATGTAAGGATGAATTTTCTACGCTAAGACAGATAAGAGCAGGAGTCCCTCAAGGAAGCTTGCTTGGTCCTATGTTGTATACTTTATACACATCAGACATCCCAACTCCAGGAGATAGCTCGCCAATGGTGGCTACCTTCGCTGACGATACAGTACTAATGTACTCCCATAAAAATTTAGTTGTAGCAACAACTAAGCTGCAGAATATTCTTGACAAAGCTTGCAATTGGTTTGATAAATGGAAAATAAAAGTGAATGAACTAAAAACGACGCAAGTGATATACACAACACGGACAGCTTATCAGCCAAGACAATTAAAAATAAAAGGTACTGACATTCCATTAAGCAATGTGGCAAAGTACCTGGGCATGCATATTGATAGTAAACTGACGTGGAAACATCATATCCAAAAAAAGAGAGATCAACCCATATTAAAATTTAAGCAGCTATACTCGCTTCTTAACAGTAGATCTAAGTTAGCAACCAATGGGAAATTGGTAATATACAATAGTATAATTAAGCCTATATGGACGTACGGCGTGCAATTATGGGGTACAGCCAAGAAAACTGACACTAACATTATTCAGCGTCAACAATCGAAAATACTTCGATCAATAGTTAATGTTCACAAAGACCTCTGCGTAACTATGATTCAGAAAGAAATCATTAATGCTAGCAGGAGATACCACAAAACATTAGAGCGACATACCAATCTAGAAATAACAGACCTTCCGTCTCACGAATTGTCTAGACGTAGACGCTTAAAACGAAGCAGACCAGTCGATCTGACCTAACTTAGGTTACGGGTGGCTCTGAGAGGTATCTTGCGGTTGTTGACCTGCCGCAAGTAGCTCTTAAAAATGAGACCTAAGACACCCAGTAATCCAGACCATTATTCAAGAGACCATTCGAAAAGGTTATTGTCCACTGCCTTTTCCCCTCGTATCGTTAAAAATGTACTTAGTGTTTTCTTTTATATTTAAGAAGATAAGATGTAGGAAAACAATAGTACATATCCTATCGGGAATAAAAAAAAAAGAAACTACAAACTCGGACGAAGTAATCAAGGTCAGAGTCAGAGCTACAAAAAGGGAGCCTTGCGCTGATAGCTGAACAAACCTTGCCTTCTGGTCGCTGGTGTCTTGGCACACCAGCCAAATTTAATTCGATTTCATTTCATTTTGTAACAAGTTCTGTAATAAAATTAATTCTGAAACTGAGAGGCTCAAGTGCAGACGTATTTTGGTCTGGCGATTATTACGAGAAAGCGCTTACATTATTCTAGCGTTCCATCGAGGGAGTCGTCGTAGGCAGAATCTCCCAGTTTGGATTCATCACTTAAAAATCTTAAAATCAAATCTGTGTCAAAAACCTCAGAGAATATGTTTATTTTTAAATCAAAGTATTCGACTCGTCTGATTTCAAGATTATTTTAAGTGCTTTGCAATGCACTTCAGTTTGCTTTGAATAAATTAAAGTACTCTATAATACAATAATACTAATACTGAAGACAAGGGTCAAGGAGGTGTGTATGTTTTTTTTTTTTTATTTGGTAAGTCACTGGAATTATTTATGTCGGTTTGTCCAAAGAAAAGGAAATTCAACTTGAATTAATTTCATTTTTTCCATTTTAGTTCCGGCACACAGTAGTAACATTCTCCCTCCGCAGCTCGAAACCCACTTCTTGCAGAATGGCGATGTGGCCCGTTACACTAAGCTTTAGAAGATGCAGTTCGCGAAATCTTACTGTGCTTCTTGCAGCCACGTTCTAGATCTACTGCTACATTGTGGAGGTTGAGTAAGTGGGATCTAGTGTTTACCACCAAACTAAAGCTCCATAGGTTAGGAAAGATCTCACAACCGCAGTATAAAACCAATGAATGATATTTGGCTGAAGACCCCATCTTCACACAAACATTTTTTTACATACGTAAAAAGCGCTTACAGCCCTTCTCATTCTTTCTTCTGCGTTGAGCACACCGCCGAGTGACGCTTAGAAAGGTTTCCAAAACCAGATCATCCGCGTAAGCCGTCACTCTACAGCCTTTCTAGATGCTTATTAAGATCCACGTTCCAAAGAAGAGGAGGGGTGGTATGCGTATTGTGTACCGCTAAATAGCTATGAAGTGAGCTTGCCTCTAAGGTATAGATCTAGTAATCTCTGCATTATTGTTAGTAAAAACAATGAGAGACTAATAGGTCTAAAGTCCTTTGATGGTATGTGGTTTATCTTTCCTGCTTTCGAAATGAATAGCACCCTCACTTCTCTCTATTTAAACGGGATGTATCCCGTAAACGAGTATTAGAGCAACACGTAAAGTGAGCGACGATGAGCACCTCCAGAGAGTCTTGCTATTGGCCGCGAAAGTAACGGTCTCGCCGCAGCATCCGTTAAAGTGGTGTTAGTAATGTCATCGCAGAAAACCGCCCAAGAGTCTCATTTTGCTTTCCTACAAGCCCTTTTGAGCTTCTTGAAACCGAGACAATACGCGTCCTAGTCTACCTGGTGATTACCCCAATTTGTTTTATTAAAAAGCCTTCGTACTTCCAACCTGATTTGCTCGAGTTCCGGTGTCCACCACACATTGCGGTTGGACCTTGGAGGACAGGTCTTGACAAAAGCCGTTCCTAGCACGTCCGTGATGATCTGAGATGATCTCTCCAGTATGCCCGAGTCTGATGCCCTGACTTAGCCCAACTCCAGTTTCAGCTGGCACTTGTTGTCAAGGACAAGAGCGTTGACCTCTGGACTAATGTTGAACCAGAGATCTCTACCGTTGTCCTTATCGCGAGCCCGCCCTCTGATGAAAGGCCAGTCATCTCTTCTCAGTTCAAGATTTTGGGCTTTAATGGTCGCATCTTTGATGTTTGGAGGCGGTACCCAAACCTTCATGATAGTCCTCACTGGAATCTGGTCTGCCGATACCCCTTACAGCTTTGCACCCGACCATAGCTCACCAACGCCGCTTATTGTGCTCTTAAGAAACCGCAAGAATTTCTCGTTAGCACAAGCCACAACATTGACGCCTTTAAACCATCTAATGTCATCCAAATTACCAATAAAGTATTCTGGCTTTCACACAATGGAATCATTTATGGCCTTCAGAATGACTGCTTCCAGTACTAGCCAATTACTGGTTGACAGCTTCCCTTCCGGGTTGCCTCTGTCATTAATCGCCACCTGGAGTTCAGGCACGGAGCTTAATCTGGTTACAGTTTCCTCTGGCCTTTTGCGCTTCTTCTCCGATACCGAGTCATCGGATCTTTGCCTCGTATTAGAGCTTGTGCTACTTGCCATCCACAGACTCCTTCTGCAGAGCTGTTTCTTGTTTTTGGCCCTATGTTGTTCCCCCGCTTATCGGCCCTCTTAGATAATGTAGCGATGAGTGGCGCTACACCTGGAGGAGCTCTCACCGATACCTTACATGGTTCCGACGCTTTAGGAACCGACACCGCACCAGGATTGGCTGATCCTGATGTCGATGTCAGTTTTACGCCCCTTCGCAGAGCGGCAGATCATCAGCAGTGCTATGCATTCGTTCGTAGCACCGCATGTTATATTCATGCTTTCTCTTAAGCAGTTTCTCCTTCGAAGTTAGTGACTGTGGGGGACAGCTTCCTAAGAAACTTCCTCGAGTTCCTATATCCCCCCTCCCCCTCTCTTTTAGCGAATTAGGTGGCCCTTTCCGTTCACGGTTATGTGCGTATCATCTTGCTCAGGATCCAAAACGGCCTGCATCGCGTTTGTGGGTTCATCACTCAAGGGTAGACGAGATAACGCAAGCGCCAGCACATTGTCCGCAGATGAATCCGTTAACACAGGTGCCTCCCCTATGTATCCCCTATCCATGTCCAACTCAACCTGTCACCGTAAAGGGCGCTCACTTGTACTTTGAGCATTCATATTGAGGGCCAAGTGGTCCGTCTCCAGCGACACCTAAGTGCCAGCTAATGGTGCCAGGGTGTCTTCCCCAAGCACGTTTGATAAAACGCTCTTAAACACCACTACAACGTGAACGGAGAAGGAAATCTTCCTCCGATTCAGTCACCATAATGTTGTCTAAAGCTAAATTGAAATTTTATTGTCAAGAGTAGGTACGAAGAATAAGTATAAAATTAGAGAAAAGTTTACTTGAACCCCAATATAAAGACAAGTGAAAAACTTCAGCAAAGGAAAGAATAGACAGTAAGAATATAGGTATATTAGAAAATCTGTGTTTGGTCTTGTCTCAATACATGACATGACATTTCATAAAACTTTCATAGCATACCAACAGCATACAACATATGTCATATGTAAATGAAATGAAATAAAATGAAAACATTTATTTAGTACTAAATAAATTGTCAAATCTAATTTCAGTTAACCAAAACAAACAGAATGACATTGTGTGCACATATATATGTGTTTGTAGTTGCGTGCGTGCGAGCGAAAAGTCAATATGTTTCTTTCCTTATGCATTTGCTTTGTCTAAAAGCGCCTAGACACGATCCTACATTGCTTGTCCAACGTGCGTGTACGTATGTTATAGAGTTTTCACAAAGAACATTAATTACAGAGAAGTTATTAAGCACTTAAGCACTTTTTTTTTTCTAGAATGCGGTCGATTGTGTCGGCCGCAGGTTCCCTGGTATGATTTAAATGGTTACATCTTGCTTTTAAAAGTCGTGCCCGTGATCTGTTCTTTGAAGAATGTTTCTTATTTTAAACAATTTAGATATATGCTTTGGAAGCTTTAGCTTTGTACATGACATAGTTTTGTGGGTACGGTGACTTTTGCCGGTGCACATTTGTGGAAAATGATAAAAAAATATTTAAGAAATGGTGCTTTGCATATATATGTCCCTACTTTTTAAAATTCGTCTTTATTTGTATCAGTGCAAAACCTACTTACCAATATGTGAGTAAGGCATACATACTACCCTATTTATGCGCCTCTTTCACTGCATCAAAATTCTCCAATTGGCCGGGGGAATATTAAGCACTAAAGCGCCGTCGACATTTAGCATCAGTCATTTCGTATGCGTGTGTTCATCCTTTCAAATTTTGCATAAGATTAATAAATGGATGCAAAAATAGTGTAGCTAACTTATATATACTTTATTTTACTCTATACATTCACAATAGATGAAATCCAAATAGAATCATATCGACTCTTCTGGACAGTGCTGCCATGATATTCAAAATTTCTTCGCTTGAGATTTCGGCATCTCTATGAATATTGAGAAGAGCCAAACCGTTCAATCTGTCCTCGCTAGTGGCATTTCGTAAGTAAGTTTTCAACCTACGAAGAGTTGAAAATGATCGTTCACTGGGTACAGCAGATACAGGTAGAGTTGCACCTATTTGCAGATATCGATGCACAGTTGGATAAAACTTTTTGTCACAAATATTCAAAGTTTCAATAAAAGTTTTAGGCTCCTTTCCATCTGTTATTCTCAAGCAGTATCTGAAAATGAAAGTTTTTTCAACCATGTAACGAATTTTTTTCATTTACTGAAAAATCGAAATCAAATACCTTTTCCATATTATAACTTCAGCTTCGAACTCATCGGTCACTGAGTTTCAAAAATTTCCAGTCATTTACAAGCGAGTTAAATCCAGCTTTGCTATTTTTGTTGGAAGAAGATCTTGTAAATTTGATAAAATATCGATTTTTTTTGTTTTCCAACTACTCGAAACTTTTATTTCGAACCTTCTTCTTCGGCAATTTTTGTGGCAGTCTCAAAGATGCTTTTAAATATCATATAAAAATCATCTGCATTTCTACACATTTCACGAATTTCTTCGTGCAAATCGTTAGCGTATTGAACGCGTAGACTCAAATCACAGTCTTCTTTTTGCAAGAGTTGACTCAGTGTTTTCGTCAAGCTAAAAACAGGCTTCAAGACTGCTAAAGCGATAACGAACTCACACGTTCTCATTGAAGCCAGCAATGCGTGAGGCTGAACTCCTTCGACTTTGTTCATTATTTGATTGCATTCTTTCAACGCCAAACAAATGCTTTCATACGCTTCAGAAAATAGATGCAAAGACTCAAAATGTTCCTCCCACCGCGTTTTGCAAAACTTCAATAGACTAAATTAAATTTTTGCGCAGCGCCGCTAAAGAAGTTTCACTGCAAAAATTTTTATTCATTTCGGGGGGGATTTGAACCCCCAAACCCTCAGCGTACGCCCCTGGTTATATTGGCAGTTGTGTTTGCGAGAAGAGCTAATTGCATCAACTTACCCGTTTCGGTACCTTCACGCGATTGCATAAATTGCGGATGTTTATGCAAACTCGTGAGGACCCAGAATATGTTTTTACGAACTATGTATGTAAGAAGCCCGTTATGTTAGCTTGCTTGTTGCGACTGCAGAAGTTTCTGGCTTTCGTTGCGTATAGTCGTGTTGTTTCATCGCTTCGTCATTCGCACTCATTCGTAGTAATATTACTCTTGCTGTCTTTCAAATGTACACACAGCATTAAAAGAAAGTCAACACATTAGTTTTTTGAATTAAAAGTGTTATAATTATGTATTAATGAATACAAAATAAAATGTTGCAGAATTCAAGGCTCACATTTTAGGAGTCGATTTTAATTTAAAGTGCAATAAAAAGAAAGACACAACCAAAAATAATTCGCATTAATTAAAAAAAGTCCAAATTTTACGCGTCAAAAAAAAGTAAACAGTATATGCAAAGTGGCAAATATTAAGTTAAAAAATTACACTTTTTTAAATTTTAATATTTTGTATTTTTCCCTTTAGATTGTACAACCGCCTTAAGTCTCCTTGGTATCGATTGGACAACGTTTTTTTGTCACATCAGGAGAGATTTTGACCCATTCTTCCATTAGACACTTCCTTAGGTCTTCCTTGCTCAAAATCGTCCCCTGTCTGATCTTCCTGTCCAGATGTTCCCACAAATACTCAATGGGATTGAGGTCTGGAGATTGTGGAGGATGGTCAAATGTCTTAGGGGTCCTATACAGTAGCCATTCCTACACAATTCTCGCTGTATGTTTTGGATCGTTATCTTGTTGGAAGATCCAATTGCCCGACAGGCCTAATTTGTCGACACTGGGGGCGACATTGTTTTGTAAAATGTTTATGTAATCCATCTTGTTCATTGTTGATTCAATGAAAGCCAGATTTCCGACTCCAGACGCCGCCATACAGGCCCAAACCATAACTGAGCCCCCACCGTGCTTAACTGTGTTGGTTACACAACTTTCTTTAAAGGCTTCATTAGTGGTACGCCATATTTTTGATGTCCTTTTGGCATGAAAAATTTCAAATTTGCTCTTATCAGTAAAGAGAATGTTTTCCCAAAAAGTTGGAGCCACATTAATGTATTTTTTGGCGAAATCCACACGATTGCTCTGATTTACCTTTGATATGAATGGCTTCTTGTGGGGTATTCGTCCGTGTAAGTCCATTTGTATGAAGGGCTCTCCTGACCGTACTCGCGCTTACTGATTTGTCTGATGTCTGGGTAATATTTTCTGAAATTTTGACTGCACTTGAAGCTGGATTTGCCTTTACTTTTCTTACTACAGCTCTAACTTGAGTATCAGTAAGTCGCTTTGGACGCCCAGTTCTCGGCAAATCTTCTAACCGACGATGTGTGGCATATTTGTCAATAATTTTTTTTATTGTGCTTGGGCCCCTGCCTATAATTTCGGCAATTTCACGCAAAGATTTGCCTTTCTCTCGTAAATCTAATATGGTTTTTCGAGTGCCACTAGATGTTTGCTTTCCCATAGTAAGAATTTTTTTTTGTTTTTTTTTTTATACACTTTTATTTTAGGAATTCACTCAAAACAACATTTAACATAACAAAGCACGTGAGTAATAATCGTTTTCCTTAAAAAATTTGGTTATTCCCCGAAATATAGAACAAAAAGAAAAATAAAAGTGAAAAGTGTTCACTTTTTTTTGACGCGTAAAATTTGGTTTTTTTTAATTAATGTGAATTATTTTTGTTTGTGTATTGATTTTGATTACACTTTAAATTAAAATCGACTCCTAAAATATAAGCCTTGAAGTCTGCATACTAACTTTTTATTTTGTATTCATTAATATATAATTTTAAAACTTTTAATGCAAAAATCTCATGTGTTCACTTTCTGTTGACGCTGTGTGTACATGTATGTAACAAGATATCTTCTTTAGCATGTCTTTCGTATGCTTGCTTGCTGTTAATAAAGATCAAATGTAATGTGGATGGAAAACATTAGCAGTTTTATTTGTTATTTAATAACCGATAAGGAAAGAGTAGCAAAAAGGCTTGCTAGTCTCAACATTATTATTATTAATAAAAGAGCATTACTACAATAAATTCATGAACTGTGCCTCATTTTTATTGTCGTATACCCTCGAGAATTTAAATATACTCTGGCTCCATCGAATAATCGGACAAAGGTTGTGATTATAATTTTTATAATAAAATGGGTAAATTTCTTATAAAAACGAAATTTTTTTTAGTGTATATTTATTGTCCAACATATGATCTTTAATAACAACAACAAAAACAATAAAGCAAGAATAACGGAAAAATTCATGATAATAAAAAAGTCATTTCTAAGTGCGCAACGAATAATCGGACAAATGAAGAATGAGAGAAGAAACTTCCGTTATTTTGTAGAAATGTACTCTTTGTTGATTTTTGCTGTTTGCCTTTACTTCATATTTTCATTTGATAACAAGAAGTTGCAATTTAGAAGTATTATTTTGAAATGGCTCCAAATGGTAAACAAGCATCGTTGGAAATAAGGCAATTGATTGTAAAATTAAATGGTGAAGGGAAAACACTAAGAGAAATTGCTGAAATTGTTGGAAACGGTAAATCTACTGTCCACGATATCATAAACAGATATCAAAATGAGCAAAGATTGCATTACAAAAGTAGAAAGGGGCAGGGTAAAATACTTAGTATAAGAGAGGAGCGATCAATTCTGAGGGAAGTAAAACAAGATCCCTTTAAAACCGCTAAGGATTTGCAAACTTCTGTGAAAAACATGAGTGGAAAAGATGTTTGCTTAAATACAATTCGCAACACATTACACAAAGAGGATTATCATGGAAGAGTGGCAAAGAAGAAACCATTTATAAGCCAGAAGAACAAAGTTTTGAAATTGAAACAAGAAGATTTTTGGATTACATTAAATCAATACTTTTTATCTTAAAAACATTTCTAACTTTTAATTTAAAGGTTCTTTTTACTGATGCAAGCAAATTTAATTTGCATGGATCAGATGGCAAGGTGTATGTTTGGAGGAAGCCAAACGAAGACTTTTTACCCAAAAACACCAAGACCACTTTTAAGCATGGAGGCGGCTCTATAATGGTTTGGGGCTGTACGTCCAGTGCGGGGGTGGGTAATTTGCATTTCATAGATGGTAGAATGGATAAATTTGTCTACCTCAATATTTTAAAACAGAATGTAAAACAAAGTGCAGAAAAACTAAACATTCTAAGTAACTTTTCATTTTACCAAGATAATGATCCCAAGCATACTTCGGAAGAAGCAAAGCTTTGGTTGATCTATAACTGCCCCAAACAGCTGCAGACACATGTCCAGAAACCGGATCTCAATGTTATTGAACATCTGTGGGAAGAACTTGGTAAGCGACTGTATCGAAAAAAATTCAACTTATTGGCAGACTTAAAAGATGGATTGATGCAGGCATGGCATTCTATTCAGCCTGAATTATGCAAAAAATTGGTAGCATCAATGCCAAGAAGATTACAAGCACTCTTGAAAACTAAAGACTATGCGACAAAATATTAATTTTTAATTCTTATAACGTTTTTTTTTTTAAGTTAAATTTAGTGTCCGATTATTCGTTGCGCACTTAGAAATGACTTTTATGTTATTGGGACTATGCATTAATTTTAAAGGTTGCACACAGATGGCGTTATTTACAACAGTATCGCATCTGGCAATACTGTAACTATATTCATGTCAAAGCCTCATCATTAGGCTTTGTTTACCAGTATCTGTCATTTCGCTGAAGTGTACACAACATAGTTTTTTTGTGCTCCGAGTATGTCAACTTTCGTGCCGTCAAAACGCAATTTGCGGGAAGCCTTGCTTTTTTGCTTCAATTTGAAGAAAAATACCACCCAAGCCCGTCAATTGCTGTTGGATGCCTACCCGAACCATACTCCATCGATTTCAACCTGTGAGTACTGGTTTCGACGCTTCAAAAGTGGTGTTTTTGATACCGAGGACAAGGAGCGACCTGGCCAGCCCAAAAGGTTCGAAGACGCAGAATTGGAGGCATTGCTGGACCAAGACCCGTGCCAAACGCAAGTAGAGCTCGCCGAAACGTTGGACGTTGACCAAGCAACCATTTCCAGACGTCTCAAAGCGATGGGAATGATCCAAAAGCAAGGTAATTGGGTGCCATACGAGTTGAAGCCGAGAGACGTCGAACGCCGATTTTTCACGTGCGAATTGCTGCTTGAACGACTTGGCCGGAAGGGTTTTTTGCATCGTATTGTGACTGGCGACGAAAAGTGGATCCATTACGATAACCCAAAGCGTAAAAAAACATATGTCAAGCCCGGCCAACCGGCGCCATCGACGTCCAAGCCGAATATTCATGGTTCGAAGCTCATGCTCTGTATTTGGTGGGATCAGAAGGGTATGGTGTACTATGAGCTGCTCCAACCCAACGAAACCATCTTTTGGTAAGTCTACCGACGTCAATTGATGCGTTTGAGCCGAGCATTGCTTGAAAAACGGCCGGAAACGGTCGAAAGACACGACAAGGTTATTTTGCAGCATGACAACGCTCGGCCGCATGTTGCACAGGTCGTCAAAACATACCTTGGAACGCTCAACTGGGAAGTGCTACCCCACCCGCCGTACAGCCCAGACATTGCTCCTTCGGATTACCACTTGTTCCGGGAGATGCAGCGTAAGCTGGCTGGACACCGCTTCTCTTCATATGAAGAGACCAAAAAATGGATCGATTCATTCATAGCCGCCCAGAAGCCGGAATTTTGGAGAAACGGAATCCGGAAATTGAAAGAAAGATGGGAAAAGGTTGTGGCTAGCGACGGACAGTACTTTGAATGATGTATCAATCCATTTTGAAATCGAAATAAAGCCCCATTTTTGGTGAAAAAACCTTTAAAATTAATGCATAGTCCTAATATTATCATGAATTTTTCCGTTATTCTTGCTTTATTGTTTTTGTTGTTGTTATTAAAGATCAGATGTTGGACAATAAATATACACTAAAAAAAATTTCGTTTTTATAAGAAATTTACCCATTTTATTATAAAAATTATAATCACAACCCTTGTCCGATTATTCGATGGAGCCAGAGTACGTGGTACTGAAAAGCTCGGTATCTCTCACCACATTCAAAAAGCATATTTTGAAAATACTGGAAAATCTCGAAAAAGTTAACCGAAATGTCCCAAGGGTAATTAACTTTTCCGAAATATTAACTTTTCTAAGCGGTTATGAAACATGGAAAAAATAAGATAATAAACATGGATTTTGGAAATAACACGCTAAATTTATTGCAGACTTTGTTTTCATCATTTCATTTGAACCGGCTGGTTTAAAGTTCACAGCCTCTCCTGACCGTTTTTGTGCACAAATAATACTTATTAATTTGTTTAAAGTGGTTTAAAGAAGCAGTCCATCCTTGATTCTTTTTTTTCTTTTGTTTAATAGTTATTGACAATTTTTGTACGCTTATCGACAAGGTCTGCCACCTGAGTTGCATCGTTATGGTTTTCATACCATTTTATCAAGTTATTGATGCTTGAAACTGCTTCTGAAAAACTCACTTTCGGTTGTTCAATACCTTGCCCGATAATTGATTCGCAGCTATCACTATCAGACTTCGAAATCTTCGTTATCTTGCGTTATTTCAGCCTTGTTCCAATTTTCCATTTCGACATCAACAATTGAACTTCTCGAAGTGTATCGTCGTAGCCCTATTTGATTCAATCAATTTAGATGACGGGATGTCGTCTTCACTATCTTATTGATCACTCTCCCACTTTTTTATTATATACCACGCTTTTACAAGAACGGCTTGCGGCAATTCATACTGATTTAATCATCAAAATGGCATCACGAATTAAATGATCCTTCAAAATTTTGTCAATCGGAACGTTTTATTGTGCGACAATGTTGCTTAATAATTTACTTCGAGCATAGCTCCAGATTTTAAAATTGGAACAGACATTGCACATTTACGCTGTCGTTGGTTTAAGATCCATTTATACAAGTTTTCATCGAGATCTTTATTCTGGTTTATGGAGTGTTTTCTTATGTGCTATTTCGTTTGTGTCCGCCACTGCTTCAAAAATTTCATGACGTTTTTTCTTTAATTTTGAGATGGCTTCTTAGATACACCATAATCCAATGCCAATCAATTTCCGTTTTTCCTGCTTTTTGACATGTTTTCAAATATATTTACACAGATCACAAATTAAACGCTCACGACTGACCAAATCAATGTTGTTTGACGATGGAAATGAACACATGTTTTTGTAGTTCGAACAGACAAGAAATTCGGGGAATACCCGAATTAGAGTTTTGCAGTTGCTTGTGTCGCCAAACAAACAAACGGTTGGTTTACAAAATTGATACACTCAGAGAAGTTTACTCAAAAGTTAACTTTTTAGAGCGGTGAAATTCGGTTAACTTAACCGAGAGATTAACTTTTGCTAGAGTTAATTTTTTCGAGATTCTACAGTACCTCATTCGCAGTGGCAAAAGTGTTTCGAAAATTGGTTCAATACAACTGTAAAATATTTTAAAAAACACTAAAACCGTTTACGACGAAACATGTACACTTTTTATTTTGCATTTTTCCTTAATATTCATGTTTTTCTTCTATAGAACTGAAATTAAAGTTGTCACGTTATTTTTTTAAACTTATATAATAATTTCAGTCTTACGCAGTATGTACTAATTAAAATTCACTTTTTGCACATTTCATAACAAAAACTATACACAATTTTTTTTTTTTTTTTTTTTTGTATTTTAGTGTATTTCTGAATATTGTAATTGCGCACAGCGTTTTTAACATTCAATAGAGAATTAGAGAGTTATACATATAACAAAATATAAACGAAAGTACGTTGATAACAAATACAATACACTAAAGAATACAAAACCATGATAATTACTTTTAATTAATATTTCAGTTGAATTAATTGGACGTTTAAATAACCAACCATTTTATACACGCTTTTCCATTATTTTTTTTTTACTTGACCAACTATTATTCAGTGAAGAAGTTTTTTGTTAAACTATACAGGAATAGAGATAAAAATAATTAGCTTTGAGTCGTTTTACATGCAGTTATCTCTGCCACTTTCAGCGCAAAGTTTTAAACATGGTTGTGTTTACTATTATTGACTTTATATCTATAATTTAAGCAGTGTATAAACTAAGGCCAGAAGTTTACGCTGCACGCTGATTTTATGTTAAAAGGGAGTTTGATTATTGCCTGCTGGATTTCTGGTTGAGGAACGTGTTGAGAATGAAGATTTAACACTAGAGCCACGTTGGGATGATACTGGACGACGCACATGACGCATTTCACTAAACAAATTAAAATTAGAATAAAGAAAAGTTAAAATGTAACATAGGATGACTGTGAAAAAGAATTCAAATTCATTATAAATTTACAGTAGTGTTGAGTAGTGTATAATAAACGGTTGTCGCGTTTGTTGGCTAGTTACCTTACAACATAGAGACTTCTGGAACAGCTTCAAATTCGTCAAAAAGAGTTGAAATTTTATATAAGTACGTATATTTGGCTTTGATGGTCTAGCCTCTGGCAATAGACGGGTATCGATATGTGCTAAGTAGCAAAGTTTACCATTTTTTTTTTTGGTGCATAACTGTTTAGAATGGAATTGCTCAAATTAAATGACACGCAGAATCCCAATAGGGATGTCTTAGAGAATTTGTGGGCAGCACTGGTAGATGCAAAAAAAAGTCTGAATGATGTGAAAAACGCCATGGGTTAATAATATTCTGTGAACTGTATTTCTATATAAATTTGTTTATGTCCATAGTCAGAAAAATTTTTTGTTTTTCGTGTATCTTCACCTGAAATTATAACATTATAAGAGTCTGACTCTTATTCATTCATCTATGTAATTTGCAAGGTCTTAGGATTACTGAAACGCATAGCTCTCAGACAAATATTTTTGTGCAATGTTGAAATGCAGTATGAATGCTGACACTGCCCTAAACATAATTCAAATCAATAATATTTCTGTATGCTCAATCACATGAGCGTTGGCAAAAACGTGTAGCGTCAAGAGTATTATAGCTTTAGCATAATAAAAATAACCTTCCTTTTTTTTTTGTTGTATCTTTAAAATATTAAAATTGAATTTTAATTGATGTTTATACATATGATTTCTATGATACATTGTGTCCATCAAGGGGAATGCCATTTTGAATACATCCATGCAGGCCTCTATTATGTAAGTGGTCACATTATAGAACGAATTTTCTGATTTTTATACTCTTCAAGCAGTGAATGGTATTATAAATTTGTCATGAAGTTTGTAAGACATCGGAGACCCCATAAAGTATATACATACAAACATTCATCATTCTTGATCAGCTCGACGAGTTGAATAAGCCAAAATGTGCACTAACTTTTTCCGTCATCCTCTGGCTCTATCTTACGACAGTAATAGGCAGAAAGTTAAAATTTTCATAGAAAGTGTAGTTCTCATTAGAAAAACTTTTTGAGCTCATTCATGCGCGTTGTTGAGTAATAAAAACTTCAAAAACGTCATCGATTTTGCGTTGTGTTCGTTGTTTTGCGATCAGGAAAATAAGCAAACATGGGTGCTGTTACTTTTCGGATGAGGAATTTGTAATTTTTTTTTAATTTTTATAATTTTTTTTTATAACTACAACAACACAACGAAGCTCATTTGGATCAAGATTACTGATTATAGTTTAATAAAACTAAAAATTTGAATTTATTTATTATTCGCTATCAGAAATCAGTTTCAAACAATTATACTGCATTTGTGACTAGATATAACAAGACATTGTTAGCTCAGGCTATTTAAGCATCGGCCTTTCAAGCAGAATATCGAAGGTTCAAAGCCCAGTTTGGTCGTATAGTTCTTTTTTTTTTTTATATAAACCAATTGTTTCTATGATAGAAGTTTACCTCCTCCCATACAAACACTCATGAAAATTAAGGTTTTCATTTGCAAAACTTTTTTGTTTTTTATAATATCGAACTGAGATTTGGACACTCCAGGCGTCAAAAACAGGCGCAGTACATTTGTCGGAATCAACCGAATCGGACCACTAGGGGAGGTACCTCCCATACAAACATCCATTAAAATTCAGATTCCCATTAGGTATTTTTTTTTTTTTTCATATTGAACTAAAATTTAGATATTAAACATTTTTTACAAATGTCGAAGTCAAGTGTTTAAGACCCTAGGATTACTGGATCGTGAAGCTCCCAAACAAATATTTCGGTCTCAGTGTTGAAATACTCTATGTTTACGGACTATACCCATACGTAAGTCAAATCAATAATAACATATTTCTGAATGCTCTATCAAAGAACGTAGGCACTTTTCTAAGGGGTGCATGGAGAGTATATCAACTTCGGCATAGACGAAGTCAAACTGCTTTTACTTGTTTTATTATATTTTATGAAGCAAAAAATAGTCGTGTTCCTGAAATGTGTTCATTTCCAATTATATTAATTAAACTTCTTTACCCAATGAAGGTGTCTCCGGAGACACATTTATTCTTTTTTTTTTCGACCTGAAATTTGATCACAACAAAATTTGCTCAACAGGAATGATGCAATGAATTTCCACTAAGAGTTTAGACAACAGATGTGCAGCACAAAATACCAACCTGGCCACAGCTTTGACTATTGATTTCCATACCTCTTGAAACTGAGTTGGAATCGGATCATCCCAGTCTGTGACACAAATGAGAGCTAAAGTTTTCGTATTTACAAACGATATAAGTTTCATTTTGCTGATGATCATTAACTTGGCAGTTCGCTGCCCACTTTAATATAATCCTGCTGAATTCAAGTTGTGAAGCAACTCTAAAAGCAATGATCTTAGCTCTACCACAGTGTCAGCGCCAGTCAAAATCTCATCCACAAAAAAGCGTTGGCGTGTTGCTTGCCAGCTTGTTCATAAATGCTTACTACGAAAGTATCCAAAATAACCTGATCATCAGCCACTGAAGCGTGATTGACAGCCGATGCTGAATTCGATGGTTGAGAGGTTGTAAATAATTCTTGTGAAATAAGCCCTTTGCTATTGAGTGCCACTATAATCGAAAGCTTCTAACCAGAAGTTATTTGTTATTGTTTAATGTGTAATCAACCTACTATACAATATTATTACTAAAATAGAATGCATTATCGAGTCTTAAAAATGAATCCCTGCTCATCCTATTTTCCACATTTTCAAAAATCTAAATTTTTTGATTGTGCACAACGATCAACTTTAATGCCTAACTATTGAGCAGTAATATGTCTCTGAGTCGCTTATGGTAAAATTTGACACTACCGCGACCTTAAACACATAAATGCACCCACCGGTCCATTTCCATTTCCTCTAGCCTCTGGGTCAATGCTAATTTCTGTTGAACAGCTAAACGAAGAAGTTGGTTCAACGTTTTCTTTTCTTCTTCAGCAGCTTCCAATTGACGATTCAGATCATCGACTTGTGTGACGTATTCCTCGCAGCGTGCAGCGAACATTGCACGAAGACCTGATATAACAAACAAATTGTATTAATTATTAATATCAATCAAAATTTGTAAGTAAACAAACTTGAAAAGGTGGCTGCGTCTTCTTTAAGTATCTTGAGTTCGTTGCGAAGCTTTGACATAGTTTCGCTTACAACCATCTTCTCGTTTTCGTACTTAGACTTAAGGTTTGTGAGCGCCACTTCGGCTGTTTGTTTGTTGGATTTTAGCACCGTTCGGAGTGTTGCGATTTGTTCGCGTTTCGTAGACAGTAAGCTCTTAAGTTTGATAACCTGTTCTTGAAGCTCTTCGTGCTCTTCGCGGTTGTATTTATCACCTGAAATAAAACTGATTATTCTGACCCATACAATATCTCACGTAAAAACTTACTTTCATAAATATCGCTCCGTGTTTTATTCTTGTTAAGCTCAATCGTGTGCTCAACAGCTGTTCTTAAATATCTTATCTGATCGCTGACTGTGTCAACATATTTCTTGATCTCAACCGAATCAGCCAGGCCATGTAGGTCTTCCAAAAGTTGTTGCCGTGAGGTAAACACATCTGACTTAAACTGCGATAGTATGGCAGTTAGAGAATAATTCTCAAAACTATATTAACAAAAAGTAAAGAAGGGAAATAGGATAGATAATTCATGTTTTTTCCACAAATTGTTAGCAAAAATCAATTTGAAATAAAAAGGACGATTCTTTCATTTACGATTTAAAAAAAAAAATAAACTGGAAAGAAGGTTATCTTCGACTATGCCGAAGATGAAATACTCTTCACGATATTTGTATGGGAGGTATCCTCCGATTCGGCTGGTTCCGACAAATGTCCTGTGCCTACATTGTAAACTGATAGTGTCCAAATTGCAATTCAATAGGACAAAAAAGAAAAAAGGTTATCAAAAATTGATGTGACAATAAGGCAAGATAATGACAGTTGACCTAAATTCTAGGTAATTCACAGAAAATATAGGACAAATACAACAAAAATTTCAAATTTAGAAACAGCGGCGAAGTCCTCTTTTGCGGCCGTGCACCTAAGGGTCATCAGGGTGGAGACATTTCAGCCTCCACCTGACGGTGTTTATGGCAAGAGCGGATGCTAATCTGTTGACATGCGTTTTTCGCCGGTCATTATACCGGCTTGTGTGAAGGTTGATCTGCTCGAGGACTGAGAGGATTCTCAGATCTTTGGATGTGACATCATTCCGCACATACCAAGGAGCATTTACTATCTGATGGAGCGCAGAATTCTTCTAGATGAGATAGGATGGGACAACTATTGTCTTATAGATTGTAACTTTGTTACTTAGGCCAAGTTGACTATTGGTCCGAATAAGCCAGTTTAGCGTCTTAAGTTTTTGACGACAAGTTGCAGAAGTTTTGACAATGTGTTTGCGCCAGGTAAGTTTGTCTCCGATCCAAGGTCATGGCGGGCTGAGCCCACCTGAGGAACGACCGAGTTGTGCAGCAAAACAGTTGCAGAATGAAGTACAATTGTTTTACGTGGTCGACCTATCTGAGAAGACTTAAGAACACGGTGCCAAGCACATGGATTGATAAACGTCAATCAACATCCCCATGGATATATATCCGCAGGTACCAAATTTGAGTCACATTCATTTTGGTAAATATGACTCCCTCCTTGGTGAGGAGCGAGGCCCATCTTAAACCTCAGCTGCTCTCAAGGTCACAGCACCCGGTTGTATAACGCAACTCCACGTCGAGTAATTACTCTACCCGCATTTTGATATTAAACCACAGCCACCACGATACTGCCACAAGGGGGAAGTACCCGCTGGCCAGGACGGAAACAAGTTCCGTGCGCTTCTGACCACCCGTGGTACCAGAAAAGCCTCTGTTCAGACTTAGCACCCGAGGTACTACCAATTCGAACCCCAAAAATTTCATGGGTTGGTGGCCCATTCTGTACTCACTTAAGTAGTAGCCAAGAAATCCAATTAGTAAAGGATAACCTGGATCACAAATTATAGGTGAAAAATAATGCTCCCTCCAGGAATATGAGTTCTAGGCATCAAAACTTATAGAACTCCAAAAATTTCCCAGAGGGGGAAAACAGTTGGACAGGAGTCTCTCCTAAGAGCAAAAGTACGTACAGTGCTGTGATTCTGAGCTGTTAATCGCGATGTTCCAACGGTTTGCCCACCTGCTGAAGCCATCTAGAAATTCCTGAGTTATCTCAGAAGGCTTGCTGGCACTGGAAGAGCTAGCGATGAAAGCAGTGTCATCGGCATACGTGGCTAGCAAAGTATTATCAGCGACGGGTACTGGTAAATCAGCTGTATGGAGTGTGTTCAAGACGGGCCCAAGGACACTGCCCTGGGGTACACCAGCACAAATCCTGCGGATGCTCGATCGTTAATTTCGGATCTCAACCAAGAAGATGCGTCCAAGCATAGTATGATCTAATAAGAAGATACTGAGTGGTTGGGAGGGTCGATGAACATGTTCTGGAGCACCATGAAGATGAAGCCAAACTGGTGGTCAGGTCACTCTGAATGCGACTTACCGCAAGCATTCGTCCAAGAAAAATTCGTTCGAATATTTTAGAGAAAACCGCCAGCAAACTTATCGGTCGATATGTCGCAATAAGGTTCTGCACGGCTTACCTGGTTTCGGTATTATACCAATCACAGCACACTTCTATTGCGAGAGGAAGTGGTGGATGCGAGCCATAGTGTTAAACAGCATCACCAAGAACACTCCCTTTTCAGCGTCGGTTCTACACCACGTGTATCCTTCTGCGTGGCTGCCGTTTAACTAGGCGTGCAGCCTTTCATAGGTTAGACCCATGATTTTTATTTGGGTCAGCATTACAGAGCAACGTATTAGAGTATTTGCTCGTGGTGTCGTAGGGCAGTTTGGACAATCGTTATCAACACGCCAGTAGCTTGCTCTAGCGGATTACGCGAGAGCATGTATCGACGACGATACAGATCCATAATATTGGGTTTTAAAAGAGACCGACAAGGTCCGAGTGGGCAGCAATGTTTTTGACTAAGCATAGAGTACTTAACGGTAGCATATATTTTACGCGCTGCGTCGTCGATATCAATTGGAGAACTTGGATGCTTGCTCAGGTTAATGAGCTGATCCGCTCTCCGGGGGAGGAGCGAGGCTTTGTGGCAATGGTGAGAGCGACCACTCCGAGATAGCAAGATTATCTGAACCGATCCCTGAGAATACTGCAAAGTCGATTGATTGGTGTCAGGTTCCTTCTATTGGGGTAGTGCGTGGGGCCACCAGTAGCAAGGATCTGTTTATTAGAGTTAGCAATGCAATCCGAAAGAGTCCTTCCCCTAAGGGAGGAGTTTCTAGCACTCCACAGACGGTGGTGAGCATTCACCAGCAATCAGAAACATGTGGCCAAGCTCATTAAAAAGGCTTGTAAAATCTTGGACATCCCACCCAAAGTTAGGAAGGCAGTAGACCGCCGCAGGAACGATTTTACCATGATCACTGACAATCTTAATAGCAGCACACTGAACGCAGTCTAAGAAGATAGCTTTGAGGTGACTGTACTTTAAGCACGATTTGATGAGAACTGCTCCGCCACGAATGCGATCAGCAGGATGATTTGCTATGCGGATGTCGCATCTTAGCAGCCTAAAATACCACCTAGAGCACAAGTGAGTTACCAGCATGATATCGATGTTGTGCCTCTGCCTCTGTATAAGGAGCTCCATATCAAGAGCTTTATTGGTCACACTATTGGAGTTCCACACACCAATGCGCAGACCTATTTGACTCATTGTTGGAAGTGAGTGACAGGCGTAGCAGGTGATGCAGCTGATGGTGTTGCTGCAACATGGGCTGCTGAGGTGACTGATGTACTACTGCTAAAAATGCGTGAAGTGAGGGCAGATATGATATTCATCATCTGCACTTGCATGTCAAAAAGCTTGTCAAGCTTAGCCATTAAAGCATCAAACTTGACATCAAATGCCGTCTGAGCTAGCTGCTGCTTATCCAACAGCTTGGCCATCAAGGCTTCAAACTTGGTCAACGTTATCAGCTTGGCTGCTGCTGTTGTTGTAACAAATGGTCTGGTTGTTGTTGTTGCCGCATTTGTTCCTACTGTTAATATGACAATTGATGTTGGTCCTGTTGAGAATTCTGGCCCAAAATTTGTTGCAAATGCTGCTGTTGTTGTTGTTTGTTTGACACATTAGGGGTTTCTGCTGGTTTGACTTCTGCTATTGTTGGTGACGCTGTTGTTTTCGCGGCTGCTGTAGCTGGTGTTTTTGTTGCTTGTGTTTTATTAGCTGCTGTTGTTGCAGCATTTCCTGCATAGGCAGGAGTTGTGCCTCCTCATGTAGCTGCAACTGGTTTTGCAACTGAGGCTGTTGTAGTTGTTTCCTCCCAAGGGTCACATCAATTATGAAGTCGACCAGTTCATCCTCGCACATTTCTCTTTCATTGGCGAGAATTATCTTGTCATTAACTTGATCAACAAATTCTTCCACAAACGACTTTCACACTTCTTACGCAGTGTGAAACATTTTTTCCATCTCACAAAGTAACTATAAAGTCAATATTTTCAGTCATAATTTTTAGTCACGATAGTAATTTGCCCTTTCCTTACCAAACACTAATGCTCCCATTTTTGTGTCATACCGTAAAAGGTATTCTTCGTCCAGCAACAAGCAAATATTTGACTGTGCCCAATGTGCTTGAGGTTTCAGAAAACAGTTCCCTCTTATCATAACTTGTTTTACCCTACGCTCTATATCAGTGTCGTTTGTTTCGTTGTTTTGCATGTACGCTACCTTTTTGTTGTTGGCGTCTGCCGCTATCGCCGTTTTCTTGTTGCGTCGTTCCTGATTTCTATTATCGCTCTCTGTTTCATTTTCGTTTCCAAGCGTTGCTGCTTTCCCTGCCGTTGCTGTCTGCTACGGTTGCTGCTGCTTTGTCAACGTAGTGGCACCGTTGTCGCTGCTTTATTATCATCGTCCGCTAACATTATTCCTGCTTCTTTATTGTTGCTTTCTACCGTGCCGCTGCTTTACTATTGTCGTTGCGAACATCTTTAGAAGAGCCTCGATATATATACAAAATTTGTTAGACTGCACCCAAGCAAGACTGTGAAGTCAAAAGAAGCCATAAAAGCACTGAATGATTATTTTAGAGCGTATAGTAGGCCGAGTTGTGTTGTTTCAGACAGGGGAAGTTGTTATACGTCGAGAGAGTTCAAACAATTCTTACACGATTATAATGTCGAACATATTAAAGTTTCTACAAGGTCTCCACAAGCCAACGTGCAGGTGGAAAGGACTAACAAAGATTTCGTGCCCATGATTAGTAACCTAAAGAAGGAGCTGGAAAACAAACAATAGTACAAGGTCATACCAGATGTAGAACATGCAATGAATAATACAGTCCATAGATATGTTAACGAACTTACGAGCGTTATATTGTTTGGAGGGGCACAAAAAAGTAAATCAATAGGCAGTTTAAAAGAAAATGTCATAGACAAAGAACAAAAGTGTGATGATAGACATAAGGTGCGTTGCAAAATTATAGAACCACCTAAAAATTTTTGATTTCTTAAAAACGAAAGACTGTAGGGTATCACAATGTTCTACGAAAATGTGTGGAAGGCAAAATAACAAACTTATAACGGTATTTGGTAAAAATTGTTAGTGTAAAGTTTTAAGCAAATCAAGAAAAGAGCTTTTTTTGCGATTTATTTTTATTTTGAAATGAATATCATGCTGTGTGTTTCTCATTCTCTTTTCTTCGTACATTCGCTTGTTTTTGTACAACACACACACAAGCTGTTTGCTTCCATGTTGTTGTTATAAACATTTTTATTCACACAAATTGCTTGTTGTTGTTGTGGGAATGTAATCTCTTTTTTAAAACTTTTCCGGTGGATTTTCCACTAATTTTATTATTTGTTGGGGATATGGCAATAGTAATACACATTCTGTGAAAATTTGAAGTCTCTATCTAGTATTTTTCACTCAATTTTTTAGTATAAATTTTTGCCCAACGCCGTTAAAGAAGTTTCACTTAAAAAAAAAAATTATAAATCATGTAGCAGGAAAGAAAAAGGGAATTGGTATGAACTATTTGCACGCATTCCAAATTGTTCCATCATGTATTTTCCACAAATTTTACGCTTGAAATTAGCACAACGTCCGAGCAATGGTACCATGTACCATTTTTGGAGCAAGCTACTTTTTTATCACTGTGAAAATTACACTAAAAAATTGTAACATGATGAAAAATACCCATACATCAGTTGTTTTGACAACACACATTTTAATTTTAATTTTAGTAGTTATTTCTCAAAGACTGAAAGGGTTGCATGCACACATACGGACGGACATCACTAATTACATTCTTCTCGTCACGCGGATCATTTCCATACAAACTTTATAAGGTGTCCGACACTAGGTTAATATAGCACCAACAATCAATAGAACAATATATAATGTGATAAAATGGAACTGCACCTTTTTTTTAACTAAATGACAAGGGTTATAAAGAAACATGCCACACGAACATTAGAGCAATTATAATAAGTAGAAACTAAATTAAGTTGCGTCATATTTTCTTTCTCACCTTAAATCATCTTTTTTATGATCGAGCAATACACGAGTTGGCACCTCTCCATTTACCGTACACACCAGGTGATACAGCTGCGCTAAATCATCACTCAACACTACCAAGGTGCTGCGGGTTGATCCTAAGTTTTGCCCTGCATTTTGTGAAATTTGTGTCAATTTTTTAACATCCGCATGTAGATCAAATGTCATCTGTTCGGTGGCGATTAGTTTATTTTTTAGATTTGTAATCTCAGTGCGAAGTGCAATCATTGCATCGGTGTAGTTCAGATCCTTTTGCAATTCAGAAATATCAGTCTTGAGTCCGTCAATTTCCTTGGCGAAGAGTATGAACCAGTTGGCATATTTTGAAATTGTTGAGCGCAATTGCTTTTTCAAACTTTCAGGATCGATTTCTGTATTCAGTTTATCATCCGACTTTACATCGAATTGCTTCTTCAGCTGCATCAGGGCGTCGACATGCGCTGCTAGCACCGCCAAACGCGACATAAAGTTTTGTAGATCATTTTGTGACTTGCCGAGGTTACTTTGTGCTTCACGGAGATTGACTGTCAAGTGTGTTTTTTCAATTTCTATGGCCTCTAGTTGTTTTTCGAGTTTTTTAAGCTCGTTCAAGTGTATCTCTGAGAAGAGATCACATTTTGTGCTATCGGGTGATTTCAATTCTGTAGATAAATCGGCTTCTATACGTTTCAAAGCTAAGTTTTCTTCTTCACCATCCGAATTGGTACTAGTGTTGTCGTCCATATTGCTCCGAATACTGTATGCCAAGTTACTGATGTGATACATTGACTCACGATTAAGGTGGCCATCAAGTTCCTTTTTAAGTGCATATTTAGCTTCACGCTCGCCCTGTATAAGTAGACACATTATAGAGAACTGTTACTTTGGCACCCGTTGCATATATTGCTATTTCGTTTATGACAAATCAAAGGTGAAGCGGGCTGTAACCTTACAACACAGATCAGTGTAAGTAGTCATGATAATTTTTGAAAATATTTAATACCTACTTTAGCTATCAAATATTGATGACAAGTGTCATTGTGGAAACTTTTAACATACACAAAAAATATACCTGCAATGCCTCAAGAGCCTCTTCCATTTGTTTTTCGGCAATCTTTTTCAAATTTGCAAGCTCATCAACTTGTTGATTTAACAGGTCAACCTCCTCAGTTAGACGTCTGATTTCATGTTTGGCACCTTCGAATTCAACCTGTATATACAAACAACGGACATATACGATACACGGTAATTTTTATACCAATTTCACCTTACTTGAGAGCTCCTAAGACTAGATACTTGTTTCTGCAGCGATATGTTTTCTTCCTCCAGCTCCGAGTATTCTGCAAGCATGCGCGTCTCTCTAAACTTTAAATCCTTCACCTCTGCTTTTAGTCGTAGCTTTTCGGCCTCATTATCCGACTTATCTCTCCCAATATCAGAGTTCTCTTGAAGCATTCGGTCGCGTTCGTTGCGTACACGCTCCAATTCGTGCCGTAGCTGCTTAATTTCGTTTTCAAGATCGAGAATTTGAAGATTAAGTGACGTCTCGCGCGCTGCGGACTCATTCAGCAATGTTTCTTCCTGTTCAATGCCCGTTTTATTTGTAACTCTTTGTGAACTTTGAAATTTGGTAAGCGCCTAAAAATAGAATAAGTTATATATATATTAGACACGTGCATAAGGACTATCAATACGGGTTTCGGAATATCTACTCTAAAATGTGTACTTGATTTGCCGTACTAACTTGCAGTGGTTATGTGTATATCAGACATGTGCTTCATAATGAGGTTCATGACGGCTTGCGAAAGGAATGAGCCGAAGCAAGATGAAGCGAACGCTGACGTACAGAAAGAATGTGTGTTTCTATCTTAGCAAGCACACATGCGAATTACGAAGTTTTTGAGGGTTCGTTAAGCTCGCTCCAAGTTAAATGAAGCATGTACAAAATTGCACACAATTTGTTGTTGGGAATGCTCTTTTCTAATATCCAATTATCCACCCTATATATTTTTAGTTCATAAAAAAAAAAAAAAACTATTATAGTAAGAACGTTATCTTCGACTATGCCGAAGTCGAAATTCTCTTCACGGGAATGTTTCATTGTAGTATTCAAATGGGTGGTTTGTATGTGAGGTACCCCCCTAGTGGTCCGTTTGGGCTGGTTCCGACCAACGTCCTGCGCCTATATTGGAAACTGACAGTGTCCAAGTTTCAATTCGTTAGGACAAAAAACAAAAAAGGTTTTCTAAGAAGAATATTAATTCATATGGGTGGTTTGTATGGGATTGTCCGATTTAGCTGGTTCCGACAAATATACTGCGTATGGTAAAAATAAAGGTAAATAAAACTGAGGGCCTAGTTTGCATATATACAGACGGACATGGCTTAATCAATTGGTCTAATCGATCTGATCAAGAATATATATACTTATGTCATTTTTTCGTCTCCTCTGCCTGTTACAAACTTCATGACAAACTTATAATACTATTCACTTCCGTGAAGAGTATATAAATAACAAAATACACACGAGATTTGCAGAGAATGAAGAAACAAAGGAAAACAACAACGTTATGGATGACAGCGAAACAAAAAAACCAAAATCAAAATGCACACACACAGTGCCTAAAGCCTCTTGTGAAGTAGTGAAACGATGAAACATGAAACTGCTTCTGCTTCACACACTATGAATCTTGCTTGTTTCACGCTCTCCATTTAGCAAACAAGCATAGTGAGTGCGATAGCAATTTTTAGCTTGTTTCATTTCACAAATGTATTGAAGCATTTGCAAAACGCAACGAAACAGATGGTTTCTATTTATAGTGACGCTATCTTTTGACGGGAGTACGAGTTGGAAAGGTACAGGTTAGTTGGAAAAGTATTGAAAGCGACACCTATTAACCAGTAGAAAAATAAAAACTACAATCATATATTAATATTTCATCTTTCACTTGATCACATAAAAAAAATTATTTTGGTTGGTCACTTTATTCTTTGTTTTTTTTTTTTGGAAGGTTTAACAGCAACAGAAATCCACAAAAAATTGGTGGCAGTCTTAAAAGAATATGCTCCATCCTTTCCAACCGTGCATCGATGTGTTTTGGAGTTTAAACGTGGTCGTACAAACGTTGCAGATGAACTACGCAGTGGACGCCCAAAAAGTGCAACATCATCAGAAATCGTTGAGCAAGTTTATAATATTATATGTAATGATCCAAGTTCGACTAAGCGGGAAATTGCTGATGCCATAGGCATCTCAGATGAATGGGTACTTTACCTTTTGCATGAAGAATTGCACATGAAAAGCTGTTTGGAAAGTTAGTGCCACATTCGTTAACAATTCAACAAAAACTGAACTGAAAACATATTTCGCAGCGTAATTTGAAGCGTTTTCACCAGATCTGGCTCCCAGCGACTACTACCTATTCAGAAATTCGAAACAATTAATACGTGGAAAGCGTTTTCCGTCGAATGAAGAATCCATTGCAGCCGTAGAACAGTATTTTGCAGAGCTTCCGGAAAATCATCACAGAGATGGTATAAAATTATTGGAGGATCATTGAAATAAGTGTATTTACTTGAACCAGCACACTACACAAGGGCTTCAGACGGAGCCTACGTGCCTACACTACTACACCAATAAAATATATGATCATAGAAGCCCGTCTTCCATCCCTCCACCAACGAATTGTTGTGAAGCTTCGTTTAATTCCAAAACTTCTTTTAAACTACAACAAAAAGCTTACAGACATCTTATAATTATGTGCGTAATTTCCGGCGCACCTCAACAATGATGCAATGTATTTACTTAGCCAAGAAGTTTGGATTTACTCAAGGTCCCAGCTAAATTGAAACTGAACGATTTCAAAAAGAACACATCTTCAGAAGTATTTAGAGGTCTTGAATGATGTATACCACGATCCAAGCAATAGCTCAACGGCATTTCTATGTACTGATGGTTCAAAAACGGATCAAATAAAACTATTTCAACTGGTTTAATGCTAAACATAAACAGCGGTCCTCCAAGCAGTACATTTTACTGTTAAACTACCACCCAAGGTTACTATTTGCACGGATAGTAACCATTGACGCCATTGCCAACAACAGCAGCATAATTGATTCTTCTATCCGCGACCAACTAATACAGCATAAACACATTAAAGTCGTGTGGGTCCTTCTTAGCCATGCCAATATATTTGGTAATGAACTAGATGACTCGCGTGCCGAACTCGCTTTTACAGAGCCACTGCACACAGTAAATATCTTCTTTGGAAGAAAGACCGTATTTCATGAGAACACCCACCCATCGCTACAGGCTTTTTAACACAGATGCTATTACGCCAGTTTAAAATGCCACCGAAACGCAATAAAATTATTTGTCCGCCTCAGACTCGGGCACACCACGCTTACTCATCAACACCTACTACGTTGCCTCAACAACGATGTTTGTCCTCTTTGCAACTGTGCACCTACCTGTGCTCAGGGTGCATTCCATTACAACGGTTTCAAAATCAAGCCAAACTGAACGTAGTAGAGCTACTGGGCAACGCAAATCTTAGTAACATAAACCTAATCTACAATTTTTTTAAACCCATTAAATTAGAAAATCTTTTTTAAATACATAGTATGTATTATTAATCTCATTTATTACTACATTTCTTTTTAACCTTAGAGCTGTAAGCCATAGCAGCTAGTGCACTTATTTCTTTTCTCAGTAGTTTAAGAATTTTTCTAATAACAATAATCTTACACACGAGTTTTGTTCAAAGCTTTTTAGTTTTATCGGTTTTTAGGGTTGCGGACCCAAATGGTACGAAATGGAACCCTATTGCAGAGACTTCGTTGTCCGTCCGTCCGACCGTCCATCCTTGGGCATATCTCATAAACCGCAATAGCTAGAGAGTTGAAATTTTCGCAGAATATGTAGTTCTATTCGGGCATCAGCAACAAATACTAAAATAAAATATTTTCAAAATCTTAAATGGGTCCCCCATACAAGAATTATTTTGGTTTGTATGGCAGCTATATGATCCAGTAATCCCACTATCTTGCAATTGAAAGGTTGGTGGATATACATCACAAACTTATATTGTCGAAATTTCAGTTTCATCGGACCACTAGGGAGGGTAACTCCCATACATACCTCCATTAAAATTCTGGTTCTTATTAGAAAAACTTTTTGTTTTTTGTTTTATCGAACTGAGATTTAGACACTATAAGTTCTTGACATAGACGCTACACATCTGTTGGAATCAGCCAAATCGACCGACTAGGAGGGGTAAGCTCCATACAAACCCACCATTAAAATTCAAGTTCTTATTCGAAAAACTCTTTTGCTTTTTGGGCTTTTGAACTGAAATTTAGACACTATAAGTGATATAGGCGAGGAATATTTTTTTGGAATCAGTCAAATCAAACCCCAATCTAGTACGAGTTGTCGATGCGATGGAACTTCGCTATTTAAAGCAATCTGTTGCGTTTTATGATACTGAAGACATTACCAGAAAAGTGTGGGATAATATAGTTGTTCTATGATTGAAATATTATAGTAGAGTTTTGTTGAATACTTCGCTGATATGCCACAATAGTTTATGTATGGAGGTATAACTGTAACTGTGAATTAAATGCGGCCAGACAAATATTTCCAATAACTTTTGAAAGCCATCACAATAGAAAGCTATATAAATTATAAATCTGGTATAGAAAGAAAATACCTCCATAAAGACACATCGCTTTATTGTAGTCTAATACAAGATTAATCTCATGGATATTTCGATAGTTTACGAGTCAGCTGTATTCAATTTGCAATCAGACATATCCAATTTGCAAGGCTTGCAAATAATTTTCTAAAAGCTCGTCAGAATACAATTTTGGATGCTATTAGTACCACAAAATCTACGTCATTCTTTGTATATAACTGACAAAGCTTAAGGGCTCACAAAAATGATCTAACAGATGCGGTGACACAACAATGTACCTTTCTTATGTTCGACCGTTGCGCTCAATTTAAAAGAGAAGGTCTGCGTACTGGTAGTGTAAACTTTGCCAATCATCAAACAGCACAGCGAAAACCTCATCAGTCGGAGACATTTCTGCAGCCAAATGCATACTGTGTAATGGACAGAAGGTGCTATTGGTAGTGGTATACATTTCACGAAAGCAACGAAGAAATGATATTATAAAGTTTCTCCATTTTGTATTTTTACAATACACTCCCATTGGATCTGCTGAACTTGGAGGACTTTGACAAGTTGCCTACGATTCTGGGGAGGGATGATGCCGAACCACTAATTCAGTTTTTAAAGGATATACGTAACTTGTAAATGACCACAAGTCGACTCATTCCAAAAACCAACTCCAAAAGAAACATATTGGGACTATGCATTAATTTTAAAGGTTTTTTCACCAAAAATGGGGCTTTATTTCGATTTCAAAATGGATTGATACATCATTCAAAGTACTGTCCGTCGCTAGCCACAACCTTTTCCCATCTTTCTTTCAATTTCCGGATTCCGTTTCTCCAAAATTCCGGCTTCTGGGCGGCTATGAATGAATCGATCCATTTTTTGGTCTCTTCATATGAAGAGAAGCGGTGTCCAGCCAGCTTACGCTGCATCTCCCGGAACAAGTGGTAATCCGAAGGAGCAATGTCTGGGCTGTACGGCGGGTGGGGTAGCACTTCCCAGTTGAGCGTTCCAAGGTATGTTTTGACGACCTGTGCAACATGCGGCCGAGCGTTGTCATGCTGCAAAATAACCTTGTCGTGTCTTTCGACCGTTTCCGGCCGTTTTTCAAGCAATGCTCGGCTCAAACGCATCAATTGACGTCGGTAGACTTACCAAAAGATGGTTTCGTTGGGTTGGAGCAGCTCATAGTACACCATACCCTTCTGATCCCACCAAATACAGAGCATGAGCTTCGAACCATGAATATTCGGCTTGGACGTCGATGGCGCCGGTTGGCCGGGCTTGACATATGTTTTTTTACGCTTTGGGTTATCGTAATGGATCCACTTTTCGTCGCCAGTCACAATACGATGCAAAAAACCCTTCCGGCCAAGTCGTTCAAGCAGCAATTCGCACGTGAAAAATCGGCGTTCGACGTCTCTCGGCTTCAACTCGTATGGCACCCAATTACCTTGCTTTTGGATCATTCCCATCGCTTTGAGACGTCTGGAAATGGTTGCTTGGTCAACGTCCAACGTTTCGGCGAGCTCTACTTGCGTTTGGCACGGGTCTTGGTCCAGCAATGCCTCCAATTCTGCGTCTTCGAACCTTTTGGGCTGGCCAGGTCGCTCCTTGTCCTCGGTATCAAAAACACCACTTTTGAAGCGTCGAAACCAGTACTCACAGGTTGAAATCGATGGAGTATGGTTCGGGTAGGCATCCAACAGCAATTGACGGGCTTGGGTGGTATTTTTCTTCAAATTGAAGCAAAAAAGCAAGGCTTCCCGCAAATTGCGTTTTGACGGCACGAAAGTTGACATACTCGGAGCACAAAAAAACTATGTTGTGTACACTTCAGCGAAATGACAGATACTGGTAAACAAAGCCTAATGATGAGGCTTTGACATGAATATAGTTACAGTATTGCCAGATGCGATACTGTTGTAAATAACGCCATCTGTGTGCAACCTTTAAAATTAATGCATAGTCCCAATAGAAAGTAATCAATAGGAACCTATAACAAAATCGCTTTGCTCATCAAAAAAACAGTTCAACAACAAAGACGACAAGAAATGCATATTTCTCGTTTGTCTCTTCCTGTCCCAAAAACAAAAATGAATCCTCACCACCAAGTCGCTTGAGCGCAGGGCAAGTTCTTGTTCTCCTGCTCTTTGCTCTGACAGCGCGAACTCCAGGTGCTCCTTACCATGGAGCACCCAATGCCCTTCCCCACAACCGCCCCTGTACTCTACCCAAAGATGAACGAGTTTTTAAAGTTATGATGAGACATCTTCATCAATCAACAGACACCGACGAAAACAATAGTACATATCCAACCGGACAAAAAAAAAAAAAAAAAAAAAAAATTTAATACTGAAATTTTGCATCATTTAGTAACATAGTCAACGAGGTTCACATCAAAGGCTTGTGAGTATTAAGGGGTTATATCCACTCGTAATTTTGAAAAAATCGAATTTTTTTTTTTTTGCATATTTTGAATGTACATATATTTGAGAATATCGTCCGAAAATTTCACATTGATCCGGCAAATAGTTTCAGAGAAATTAGCGTATTTGTAAAGACGTCTCCGAGCGTTTGAAAGTAGGCGGAGCGTAAACCGGAATAGTAACTGCTTCTTGTTACCCCTATGCCCTTGTCTATGCTTTTCGTAATGTTTTTCTTCTTAGAATTAGAATATAAAAGGTTTATTTTATACCTGAAAGCTATATTTAGAAATTTTAGGTATAAAGTAAGTACATTTCGTCAATTTAAAGTAAACTGCCACGTTGTCAAGTTGTGCCAGTATTCTGTTTATTTCCTCAGTGTGTAGAGTTTTGTGTATCAAAATGCCTCGTAAAATCAGCAGAGAAACTAGAAGACGTTCCAGTGCACAGTTATCACGACCGAATAAACGTAGAGGTGTTTATAATCCAAAGACAGCTGAATATGATGAAAGTAGTTTCAGTGCTTCAGCAAAAAAATTCAAGGCCCAAAATGAAATACTAGTGACTCGTGATACTTCGATTGAATATCGAATTATAAATTTTATTACGGTTTTTGCAGCTATCAGTGAATATGTCCTATGTAAATCGTGTAATGGATCAGTTAAATTTGATATGATATGGAAAATAACTCCAAAAATAATCCCATGTGGCTCTAAGATCGTTGAAATTGTTGCTTATCTGGCTGCTGGCATATCCAATGATGGAAAAACATCTCTTCTGTATTTCATGAACGCACTGAGACTATCACTTGGGCCTAATGCCCATGCCTACGTAGAAAAAGAGGACGCAGAGCGCATCTCGATCTCTGACGCAAGAGCGCAAGGGAGCACGCGCGAGGGGAGAATGTCACGTAGACAGCAACAGTTGGTTGTATTAGAAGCAAACGATGAAGCAGAGGGTTCTTCTTATGGCCCTGGATGATAGATGACTCGATGTAAGTTGGAAAAAAAATTTTTTAACTTAGTTTAAATGGTTCCCAAAACTTTAAACGCGTTTTTCTCGAAACGATGTTTTCAAAGTCGGTGAGGAAAATTTCTCCGAAACGGCTGGACTGATCGCCTTGAAATTTTCACACAATCTTCTTAGATATTTGTATCAGGTAATGATCGAAGGAATAAGGTTTCTGACAATAATTTCGATTTTTTAAGCCACTTTAAACTGTAAATTTTCTTGAAAAAAAAAAAACGATTTTTTTCTTTGGGAAGCCGCCATTTTGTCAAAAATCAAAATTTTGACTATTCCATCGATCATTACCTGTATTCATCTATCCTAAAAATAAATCTTTTGGTTTTTTTTATTTCAGATAATTTTGATCAGAGATATCTTCCTCACCGCCAGACACCATTTTGTGGAGGTCCTCTAGGAGATCTACTACAGGAACAACGGAACCGAATATTTTTGTAAATAAATCGTGAATTCTTAAAATACATTAAATTCGCTATATGCACATTTATTCTATGTATTTACTTAATAAAAAGTCTCTTCACAAAAAACACGTTTTTTCAGACTTTTTTTTTTTGGCACATTCGAGATGTGTTCAAATCATATCGTGAATTTTAAATTTATGCGGGCTAATTGATATTTTTTATTTTTGATTTTTTTGTGGCGTTATGTTGATACTCAGGTCCCTCACTTATGCTATCAAGGCCATTAACAGTCAAAATGCCTGACCTTATAAAGGACATGAGCACCAACATAACGCCAAAAAATTGAAAATCAAATATACGTATCCCGCGTAAATTCAAAATTCGCAATACTTCTTGAACAGACCTCGTATAACAAAATATTAGTGAATTTCATATATTATTTTGAAATTGTTATTAGATTTAAGCCATAAATCACTTTTTTATATTATTTTGCAGTTTTTATTAGTTTTAAGTCATATATGAATTTTTAATATTGGGTCATACAAAAAGCCTTCGCGGTTTTTAAAGTGAAACTTCTTTAGCGGCATTGGGCAAAAAATTACACTAAAAATTTGACTGAAAAAATACAAATCATCACGTTCTGGAATCATTTGTATCTCATGAACCGACTTATTTATGTGCAAAAGAGGACAGACGGCAAACGTAAACACAACAACAACGATTAGCCACGCAAAAGAAACCAAAAGCAATATACAGACGGACAGACAGACTGACAAACTTTGAGATGATCTCTCTCTATCTGTTTTTAAGAAGTTTCACTTCTATAACGTGTACGATGGTACAATTTTTTCGTATATTTTTGAACAAATATTTTTTTTATTCAAAATCAATTTCAATAAAACGTATTGGTCATTATTATACATGACTTTTTGCCATTTTCCGGGTAGCTTCATAATTCCATCGGCGTAGAACTTCTCTGGTTTAAGTAATATTCGCTTTTCGTTTTTTTATGGCGTTATGTTGTTATCCATTTCCCTTACTTATGCTATCAAGGTGTGCCATTTTGAATGTTTAGTTTATTTTTCACAGCTGTTTTCCTTGCTTGTGTTTTGGCTCGTATTCGATTTTTGACTAATCCAAAAAAATGTATCAAAGAATTGGTATTAAATTTTTTTTCGACTCCTTAACTATGTACCCATGTTTCGTCATCAATTATGACCCTTTTCAGCAATCTTGGATTGTCGTTAACGTCAATTAGCAGTTTCTAAGCGATGCTCATGATCTATAAATGCACATTTTTATCAACATACTTCACGCCGCACATATTCGATATGTATTGTAAATCCTTCAATTACGGCATGTTTTTGCAGCGTTTTTCTTCAGATATTTCACTCATATTCAAATTACACAGCTGTCTTCAGAAAAAAAGTGGCATGAAATGTCACCTTTCACCTGTTCGTTTGACACAATCAGATTAGTGTTGCCAGATCTATGGACACCAACACTATCTAGTAGCAAAAAACCGCGGAGAGTATTTATATGACCCAATATATAACGTTTTTCGTAGATGCTAACGAATTAATGTACTTAGAACTAGGGGCCGACACAACCGACCGCATTCCAGAAAAAAAACATATTTGTTTTTCAAGTGCTAATAACTCTGTAAACAATAATGATTAATGGCCCTGATTTGATGTCTCAGAAATATAAAATCGCAATCTATTGAATGATCGAACTCTACTGACGGCAACATATAATTGTCCGTAACTAAACACAGGCTGTCTCAACAAAATTCCAACTTTTGAAACGTTTGACCTTGGGATTTATTTATAGTCATCGCAAAAGCTGGAATGACAGGAAATTGAGTTCTTTGAAATTTGAACGGTAAAAGGGTTGCCGAAAAAATAAAATGAATACGTGGAATTAAAATTCGAATATAATTACTATGCCAAAAATGAGCGCGATATGTTAACCAGTTTGTTTACAGCAGCTTATTTAATCAATCCACCTCAGTAGTTCTCGGCGAATTTTGTTTGATGGAGTCTATGGAGTCATGCTTCCCCGGAGCGGCAATTTAACTTTGGGGAACAGGAAAATGTCACACGGAGCTAAGTCAGGTGAATAGGGCGGCTGGTCGATGGTATTTAAAACCTAAAAAATACTTAAAGCGGGCAATTTAAATGACAAATTTCAGGTACTTTATTGTCTTCAGGTAGAGTTACCAACAAAAAAAAACATAAAAAGTGCCTTAAAACTTGGCGTTCTGTCATCGTCATGCTGATCAAGAATAAAAACATTATGACGTTTTACTTCTATTCAGGTGTAAAAAAAAATAATTTAGCTTTGAGTTTTACTTATATGGTTAGGGTGGTTTGGGCTGTATGGCTTCTGCAAAGCTTTTTTTAGGCGTTACGGAGGCTAATGTGAATTTAAATATGTATACTTAAGGAAGGCATTAAACATCTGAACGAACGCATTCAGTTGCTTAGCATAACTGAGTACCATTGAATATCGTCTTAATTTTTCGGAACCACACACAATAAGACTGAATTCTAATTCATATGAGATCGCGATGCCATAGCAAACGAGCTCCACTCACAACGATTGGAACAAGAAGAGTGCGTAAAAGAAGGTAAAGAAACGATAGGAACAAGAAAAAAATTCTTTATATTCAGTCGCATGGATTTGGTCACAAGAACAGTTGCACACAAATTCTTTGAAATTGTTGTTGGGAAATGTAGCCAAGGAAAGTAAATGTATTTTGTCAGAGGAATTTGTGTGCAATTGTTTTTGTACAAATTGAAAAAAAATTGGGATGAAATTGTGTTTGCATACCAACGAACAACGCAGTACAAAATAACATTCGAATGTAAATACAATTCAATTTGGCGCCGCTTGTTTTGAATAAGAACAGGGAACATTCTCTCAGGTACGTTCAGACATTGGAGTTCATTTGAATGAATTCGAATATCATATTGATTTATTTCAGCTTGAATACGAAAAATACCCTTTTGAATAGATTCATACAGATGTTTAGTAGGCATACACACTTCAATCAAATCATTCTGCAAATTACTCTCTTTTTAAGTGAGCGAAAGCTATTTGATGGGGGTTTCTTGCGTTTGATCAAGTGATTTGATGAAATCAAAAAGTTTTGATTTTTCTTCAAATGGCTCCCTCTCTTTTTTGCATTTGAAAGCCATTTAATGTGTCGAAATCAACTCATTATTATGAAATCTTTTTTCTTAACGTACGGGTGTGCCGACAAAAAAAAAAAAAAAAAAATTTTTTTTGGTGATTACCGAAAAAGAAAGAAAAGAAAAACAACAATAAAATATTTAATTTTGGAAGTGTCGTTGCTTGTGAATGACATATTATTTAGGTATTTTGTTGTTGTTGCAAGAGGAACAAAGAAATTTTATTTCCTTTATTGATGCATATCCGGCATTGCCTTCTCTTTGGAAGACAACAAGCAAGCCGAACATGCACTCACTCACTGCCTTCAAAGAGACCTAAAAATTAAAAGCTTTACATTTGATATAGTCGATGGGCAACGCATCAACCAACAACGATTTGATGTGTGTACCTTATGTTGCATTCTGTGTGGAACGTATAACTAGAGTAGTGGCAGCTACTGAGCACACCCACATTTGACAACACCACCTATGTAGAGCTAAAATATAGATGTCTTATTTGAGGGCAATCAACTGAAATAGGCAAAAGCACATAAATATTCATGGGTTTGAAACCAAAATAACCAGAATAAAAAAGATGAATGCCCTGCACAGTCGCCAAATCTCAACCCAATTGAGAAATTGTGGTGCGACGTGAAGAATGAAGTTGCCAAACGTATACCCAGTAATGTTGAACAGCTTTGGGAAGCAGTTAGAGATGCTTGGAGCTCCATTCCTTCCCAAAGGTGTCAAAATCTTGTGGATTCGATGCCAAAACGATGTGCTGCAGTTATAGCAAATAAAGGCTATGCTACTAAATGCTAATTGTAGCGTAATAGTTGTAATTTTAGTTATTTTAATAACATCCGTAATATTTGTATCGGTTTGGACAGGTGGGATATCCAAAAAAGAGTCACTACTATTATTTTGACCGTGTAAATTAATGAAACTGAGAATTTTTCTTACTGTTATATGACATGAAGTTACTATTTCTTTATGATTTTCTAGTTAACATAACCTTAAAAAAAAAAAATATTTTTAGTACATTAAAACACCAATTCATTCCTTTTGTTTTTATCCAATTCATTTTCCAACTAGCGCTACTATTATTTTGACAATAGGTACAAGTATTTTTCGTTCTACTCATATAATAATAAATTGTGATTTACTCACCAGACCCAGTTTTTCTCACCTCTTGTGTTATGTTTAATTCATGCTTTGTGTTGTCATAGAGCGTTTCAAGTTCCTCACACTTTTGTTGCAATGATGATTTCTCCTCTAACAACGAAAGACCGTACTGCGCGGACTGAGCTCGTTCACTAGTTGCCTGGTCTAGTTCACGACCTAGGCGCTCTATTTCCATTCGAAGATCATCAATTGATGACATCTTAATCCAGTGATTGCCAAAAATATTGAGTTGAATATTTGGACGGGACGTGGGGTACTGAGTAAGTGGCAAAGCAGAAATACTAAGCTGATTCCAAGCAATTGTACGTGGGCGGATTTATGCAAATACTTTGTAATCGTTGCGAAGTTTTGTTTGGAGGGAAATTTTCTTTTACATCGGACGAATTTTAATTTTATCCTGAAGTTTTTTCGTAGAGTACCTGCTTCTATGTTTTTTTGACGCCTCCACCACAAATACTACTACCGACATTCCTCATTAATACACACTACCAAAAAGTGTAGAGACATATGTATATACATACATATAATTGTTTCGATAATTCTGCAAAGCCAAAGAAAATTAAGCATATCTTCAAATCCAATTGTTTTAATTTCTATAAAACTAAATTTAGATTGCGCATATTGAATGTCAAATTACAAAAACTCGATAAACGAGAATATAACTAAATAAACATGACACCAAATTGTTTTTTAAATTTAATTTTGTGTTTCAAACTCACTATGTATGTATACTATTTTTGTTGAAACAGACTGAATGTAAAATTGTTAATAACAAAAAAAATTGCAAAACTATTTAAGAATCAACTTTGTCGTCTTCGTTTAGCAAACGTGACATGTCTTTAGACTAGTGTTGTGTAGCTCATGAGTGAGTGAACAAAAAAGAGTTGCTCACTACACTGAGCAAGTGAACATGTTCGTTCCTTACTGTTCTACTTTGCTCAATTGTTCTTTTTTGCTCTATTGTTCCTTTTGCCCACTTGTTCTCTTTTACACAATGTATGTCGAACAGTAGCTAATTTTCCAACGGTTTTTTACTTTTTATTTCAAAAATCACAACGTGTTTATACAATAGAAGCTTATTTAAGTATAATAATAAAATGTCGCTTATTAGGAAATACAACGAAATTTGGTCGCATTTCACAGATATAGGGAGCCAGCAAGCAAAATGCAAATATCGCAAAGCAACCTGAGCCAGCACCTAAAAAGTAAACACCTATCTGCTATGGAACCCGTTGTTAGAAGCGAGGATGTTGTTGACAATGTTGAAGTTGGGCAGCAAAAAATAACATCATTTGTATATAAGCCAATCACAGCAAGTAAAAGCCAGCAAGTTGATCGACAACTGGTACGAATGATCGCCAAAGGTCACCATGCGGTGAGGTTGGTGGAAGTGCCGGACTTCAAAAGGTTTGTTGAAGATGTCTCGGTTACGCCCGGTTATAAGTTACCAACCAGAAAAACCTTAACCAACGTATTGTTACCAAAAATACGGAATGAGAAATTGGGCAACTTAGAAAGAAAAGTTGAGTGCTGCGACTGCTGTTTATTTAACAACAGACGGTTGGGCCTCTATGAAAAATGAGAGTAACCTTGCTGTAACTGCTCATTTCATAGAAAAGGAATCAACTGTGCTGACCTCTTACATGCTTGCTTGTGCATTCACCAACATTCACTTTCATTCACAATACATGTAGATGGGAACAACATTCATATTACGGAAACGAAATTCTACATTCATTCACTTTGAATGGGTTCGGCGAAAGATGCATTCTTTCAAAAGGAGTTTTTATCGCATTCATGCACAAGTCTATTGCATATTGAAGCAGCTTATGCTCTAATGTAAAAAGGGCATAAGAAATAATGCACAAGAGAGACAACAAATAGCTCGGCACACGATACAATAACAAAACAACGAGTGTCGCAATACATGAAAGATTCGCAAAGGATCGCGATCGCTAAAGATACATTTTGCGAGTGTCGTAAGAGAAAGGTTTGCACCCTCAGCGACTTATGATTCATTCTCGCAGCGTTTAATTTTGCTTAAGGTAGAGTCGGAAAATATCACAGAGAACATTTTAAGTGCTTTGGAGCTGTTAAATTTTGTTTTTAGGAAAAAAATATACAGATTCTTTGATCTACTTTTTTTTTTGCCATCGCCAAGCACACGAAAACATCAATTTAAAAAAAAAAACGCAAAACGTCTGATAATGTCAACATATGTTGTAGATGTATGTACCCACATAGCAACAAATTCAAAAATTCGATAAAATGTCTGATTAGCCTTTGTACTAACCTCGTCTGTGTGGATTCCCCTTTAGCAAAAATACTAGTGAATCATTCATTTCTTTTGATTTTGCGGAGTGAGCTGTTCTCAAAGGCCTATTAGACGGTCAGTTCGGTCTCAGTCCTTGTTATCGCTTCAGAAATGGAAATGGACTGACAAAATGTTTGTTTTTACACGATCAGTTCAAATCTTAGTATTGTTAATCGTTTCAGAGTTTTTGTACAACACTGAACACTGCTTACATATATGCATTTTTATCTATTTATAAGTGGTAATATAATAACTGATGGATATATTTGAATGACTTCCACAGTAAAATCGTGGTTCGCCATATCTGCATCCATTTTAAGAGGGCTACGACGCTTGTTGCACCTGCTGCATTTGATTACTTTTATCGATATGTCATCGAAATGGACTGCCAAATAATAAGCTGGGGCCATCAGTCCATTTTTTGTTATCGTTTTTTATGTAATGTACCTATCCACGCATCATATACATATAATTTATCGATAAATATAAAATATCGAAAGCAATTTGAATTGTGGATGGGGCCGTTGTTGAAAATTTGTTGTCCTCATTTTTGCATTTGAAAATATATTTCATAAGTAGAAGGCGAAATCATCACATAAATACGAAATCATTTTTGTGTGTGGTATGTATGTGTACAACGGAAAAACAAAGAAAGGGTATCTATTTGGGTAACGAAAGAAGGAACAAACACAAAAATGAAGCAATCACCGATATTATATTTAGTACTCGAAGTGAAGCAAATATTGGGTCATATAAAAAGTCTCCACGGCTTCTTACCAATAGATGGTGGGGATTCCATGCTGGCAACACTATTCTGATTTGTCAAATGAAAACATGCTTAAAAGGTTACGTTTCAGGCCACATTTTTTGTGAAGACAGCTTACGCAGCTCGTGCTGCTCGTGTAAAAAGATATACTGAAGGATTTTCAATACATATCGAATCGGTGCGGAGTGAAGTATGTTGATTAAAATGTTCATTTATGCAATCATCATCAGTCCATATAAATAATATATTTATATAAATTAAACAAATTATTGTTTATGTTTAGAAAAATATATATTTATTCATAGCAGCTCGATGAGCTTTACTTATTTATTCAGCGCTATGCGCTTTTTACATTATAGCACGATGTGCTTCCTTTAAGTTACCATTTTAAACAAAAGCTAACTTACTAGAGCTTCATCAGGGTGAAGCTGGGAAAGAGAATATTTGGATTGGAGAAGAGTATCTTTGGATTGGAATAGAGTGTCTTTGAATTGGAGTACGTGACTGAATATGCACTGTCAGCGGAAAGGGTTGCTATGGCTTATGCTGGGAGAGTGACTTATATAAAGTTTCTGGATATTGCATCAGCCAAATAGTGTGGGAATCGGACGTTGCGTCAGCGAAAATATTATGGGAATAATGATCATGATAATGATCATAGCTTTATGGGAACAATGATCATGATTTTTTTTTTTTTTGTAGTATTTACTGAATCTCCTATATCATACATAGGACTAATAATAAAGTTCCAAATCTCATAAAACTAATACACATGTGTCCCTCCTACAATGAAGAGGAAGGAGTTCACTTGGCACTACAAGCCTCTAATTAATCAAAAGGGCAGCACGATCGTTACGGATCAGTCGAGATGAGTTCCTTGTATGGGCAAGGACTCTGGCT
>JBAMAW010001487.1:0-25684 GCA_037043295.1 Amiota minor | reverse complement strand
AAAATAACATAACTTAGTAAAAAGTCATATGATCCATGGTCCCTATGGTGTTCTTAATCCTAATTCAGTGTGCATGCGAGCAGGAAAATGATCTAAAAATGTTCCTAAAGATTTCTCAGAACATACTCATAATAATGTGAATTCCAGAACATATCGTGTGGGATGGTAAAGCAAAAAAGTGGACTGTTAGACAACGTGAGGCAGAGAGAGTTACTTCTCGAATGTATGTTGTATTGTTTATCCTAAAGATGTCGAGTTATTTCATTTATGGTTACTTCTATTACACGTTCGTGGTACCAAGTCTTTTGACGACTTACAATTCTATAATGAGGTTGTGTATCATACTTTTGGGGTGAATGTTCCAGCGAATGTGTTAGTTTTATGGAATGAATTCAAAGATGATATGAGTGAAGATTTTCTTATAGACTACAATCAGGAAATGTCTTATAATCGAACTTCAGACTCATGTCAAGAACTTGGTCTTCCCATCCCAGTTTATTTCCCTGTTGATTCTGTTTTCAGTGATAGCACTAAACGCGTTGAAGAAGAAAATACTTTTGAAGATATGTTTAATAGCGCTAATGATGAGCAACGTAATATTATATTGTAGATAGTGTTTTACGAGAAATTTTCAATCATGATGCTGCTCATGTAGGTTGTGGGAAAACTATGAACTCAATTTCCAGTCAATCTAGCTTTTGCGATGACTATAAAAAAGTCCCAATATCAAACGTTTCAAAATGTTGGAGTATTGTGGAGACAGCCTGTGTTTAGTCACGGACAATTGTATGCTGCCGCCAGTAGAGTTCGATCATTCAAGGGGGTTGCGATTTTATATTTCTGAGACATCAGATCAGAGCCATTTAACACGTGATAGTAGAGCTTTAACAAAGAACATTGTTTACGGAAAAGTTATTAGCACTTAAAACACAAATGTTTTTTTCTTTTCTAGAAAGTGGTCGATTGTGGCGGCTTGGGTTCTTTTATTGCCCAAGTCCTCTATAATTGTTCAAATCTTATATTGATTCATATTCGGGCGGGACAGCGTTACTAGCAAATTTCGGTAAACTGAAAATAATATTGTGCGTTTCCTTTGAAAATATTGAAATTCAAATCAAATTACCTTTCATCTCCAAGTCATAAACATATGACTCATATAATATTTTCATTTGTCAGTCATTAAGTCTCTTTACTATTTTTTTGTGAGAAATTTCAATTTCGTCGAAAAAAAAATAAGAATAGAAGAACAATTTTGCAGTATATTTTATTATTTATACAAGTAAAATAAGCAACAATCATGGCTTATGAATACTTCGGGAGTGAAGCACTGATTACACAATTCAATAATTTTCTATTCGGTAAAAATTGCAACCCAAAGGATTTTGTGGTTCCGGCGACTTCTAGTGAGTAACGTATTATAGTAATCTTCATAAAAAGAGAATTGCAGAAGGTAGGAGGCGATATTTTGGAGGCAATTTGGGCAACGCTAATTTTAGGGCTTCTAACCCCAGTTAAATATTAGAAGCCTCAAGGCAGCCAACACTTATCGTGGCGCCCAGTTTGCATATAAATTTCTGAATTAACATTTTTAAGGAATAAATTCTACATTCGTTCGTACTATTGCTTTACGCGGAGACTGATAGCTGATATCTTAGGAAAGACGATACATGATATTTGAACTTGGGTTTTCGCTCGAGGCGCTCGAGGCGCTCGAGGCGCTCTTTGCTCTGGAGTCCATTAGCATTTGCCCGAGTTGTCCATAAACAATAAATTTGGTTTCCACCGGAACCAATAGAGTCCGTCGTCTTCATAAATTCACATACACACACACACACACACACACACACACCCACAGACAGATACTAATTTTATTATTATTATTATTATTATTTTCCTGGTAGTATTTTTTATATAATACAATTGCAAGGTTTTCAATAATGTTGTCTTTCTTAGTGTATGCAAACAAAAAATGGGCAGCTCATTGCTCAGAATCACCTCTTGATGATCCTACAAATGGCTGTAATAAATTGATAATAAAAGATATAGTTCATGCAGCAGTGACAGAGGAATTATCAGACGTCACGATAAGCATTAATGAAACCGAAACTTCTTGCCACATGGCATTATTGCGTGCCTTTACAAAATTTTTCCAAATTCCAAAATGCAAGGAAAAAATTGTTCTGGAAAATACAACATTAACCATTAAACAGTTTATGATTATGTACCAATGGCTAACAAATAGGAGAACAGCTTTTACTGGACCTGAAATTGTTAGCCTTTATGAAATTGCTATTGAATTTGGTATTTCTGAACTTGAAAACCGTTGTTTGGAGTGCATAACCAGAAATGATGATTTCAGAAGTATCGCATCATTTCGGTGCTTTCTTTTGGCTTGCCGTGAACAGACTGTAGCATTGGCGCAAACTTTACTGGGCAGAATCTCAGTATATTTTCTACCCATAGTCTCAACAATTGACTTCACTATGCTCAACGTTATTCAATTGATTCAATTTATTAACGCACCAAATTTGGCAGTACAAACAGAGATTGAGGTAATTATAGTTATACATATCCTAAATATTCTGTTGTTTATATTGTATTACTCACCATTTGGCACTTTTTTAAGGTATTTTACGCAGTTATCCTTTGGGTTAGCGTAAAATTTGATAAAAGGCATTGTTACATTGATACCATAATGGAATTTGTGAGATTTGAATTCCTGCCACCATTATTTCTGATGCAAATACTAAAAGGAGAAGTCGAATCAGTCGTATTGAAGTGTGTAACCCCATATGTTATGGAACGAGCTGATGGGGGAGTAAGATGGCAGATTGAGAATTCTTTTCCAGAAGTTGGTGAAATGACATCATGGTCGCGAACACGTTACTGGATTCTTGATATCAATTGCCGATATATTGCGAAGCTTGGAAAAGACGATGATTATGTCAGATTCGGCAAATATCTTTCATATCTCCATTCAATTAGCAAAAACTCTAAAACTTTTGTAGATGATGACGAATCATTTATATATTACTATGACAGAACAGTTGATACTTTGTCGGCTGATAACTTGTCGGATTTTCCAAAAGAAGAGGAGCCATTTAAATATTACTATGACGAAACAATTAATACTTTGTCGCCTGATAATTCATCGGAAATAGTAAACAGTGAAGATTTTTCACAAGAAGAGGAACCGATTAAATATTCTGAAGGAACAGTTGATACTTCTGAATCTGATAACTTGCCAGAAACTCAAGTAATTACTTCTGAAGATTCATTCTCAATTTATGAGAAAGTTGATGAATTGTCGGGGCCATAACTAATGTAAAGACAACCGAAAGCGAAGTTGAGGATTCATCAAATGTTTAATTAAAGTATTCTTATCTGAATTCTTATTTTCCTTGTTAGTTCAAAATTTCTTATTGTTGTTGTAAACGAAAACCAAAAAATTGTTTCAGGATCCATAAAAATTTACAAAAAAGCACAAATTCAACAGACAGCAAAAAGATGAAAACATGACAGCAGTTCAAAATGTCCAAAAAATTTCATATTTTGCATTTTTTAAAATTAAAAAACACAAACAAAACGAACAAAAAAAATAACAGAAAATTATGTGCCCAAATTATTGTCTTTTATTGAGATAATTAACTGAAATTCTTTTACAGAATGCAACAACCAAACACAAATTTTGAATTTTTGTTTGAATCAGTAAAATCGTACCTCCCATACAAGCCCCAATCTGGAACGGAACCGTCCGTGTACGAGTTTGACTCGCACTTGGCCCATTTTTCTTGTTATTTTGTTTTCACTTTGTATTTACACTGGGCTGCCAACTTAGGTGTTTTCACCCTACATTTAGGGGGCAAATAGTTAATTACGATTTAATTCTATTGAAAATTGCCATTTTACGTAATCGTTGTGTTCATTGTGTTCGCGCCTTAAGCGCAATTGTTATACACGCTCAATATCATAAAATTGTGTAGTACTTACAAACGTTTAACTTGTCGTTAATCAAGTCCTTTGGTCATTTGAAAATCAACTCCAAATTCAACTTCTTTTTTTAAAAAGGAACTAAACTAAATTAAACCAAACTAAACTAGGAAATGAAACGCAAAGAATTTCAGTACAATCTGATTTCTTCCTTTTCTTTTACAATTTTTGATTCTTACTTCCATTTCTTTTTAATTCCATTTTTCGCCTTCATTTCTCTTAAGTTTAGTGTATTAAAATTAACGATTTTTTTGTAAGCAAAGTCAAATTCATGAAGTAAATGATACAAATTGTTGAAATTTACTTAAAAATTAAGGCAAAGCCAATTTAGTTTAGTTTTCTAAATTATGTTCCCATTCCATATTGCATTCATTCATTGAGTCACTTGATTATTTATTCATGCACTCATTCACTTATTCTTGGTGCAATGACATGAAAACAGTTAAAATATTGAGGAGTAACACAAACAACCAACGGGAAATGAGTACAGTTGTGTTGGGTCTATGACGTTTTATTTTTCGACTTGAAAAATCTAAAGTGAAAAACATGCAACACTTGAATCAATGAATAGACGACAAGACTCGCCCCATAGAATATTTATCGTACATGCGAAAATATTATGATGATGGATAATGGATGGTGGGCGGTAGGTGGTTGGGAAATGCTCAAACCATTTACTCGTACACTTATAAATATATACGATACATATAAGTATATGATAGAAGAAGAAATAGACACACTATTATTATATATATGGTACAAGGATATATATAGATGGATAGATAGACACACATGTATAGAAATATAATTCTTTATTAATGACTGCCTGCATTTGGTTGATGACATACAAGTGGATAAAACATATTTTAACAATAATAACTAGGCGTAAGCAACTCGATATTTACAAAATCTGTATTTCCTCTTCTCTGTCTGTGATGTTTTCACTCAATGCCAACGATAAGTCCTTTTAAATATGATCAGTTTCTTCAACACTTTATTAAATTTAATACTCGTATATAAGGACTTATAGAGAATGGAACAAATGGTATAATATATGTATATGAGCTACAATTGTACATTAAAGGACTTAGGAACGTGCACCGAATTCAACCAAGGCATAGATAGATAGAAGATGAATAATAGTAGAATAGTTTAATATAATAATTAGTGTCTACCGAAGGGTAACTTTACCAATTATGCAACAGATTATACCAGTATGGGCTTATCTCATCTGGATATGATAAAAGTTACCCGACTCAGGCTTGGCCATAACAAATTAACACACAGTCATATATTTCAGAACAATTTCTTCAAGTCCTGCGGCAATGATCCCCAGCTCACAATAAACCATATCTTCAAAGAGTGACATAAATTTGACGCGGACAGATGACAACCCTTTCACCCACACCTAGTTAGTTTGTAATTTTAAATTATAAGTCAACTTCATATAAATAAATAAATAAATAAATAATTAATGTCTACTTAAAACTTAAGCCCAGTAGCTTAAGGTGAAATCAATTCAAGTTGAAGCGTCAGAAAATAAATTCTATATATTTGAACCCCGATTATGTTGTTTGGAAGCGAACTCATTAGGGACAATCAAAAATCATGGTTATCATGTATATTTTATAAAAATCCAATCATTTTGTTAAAATCATTTATAGCGAAGCAGTTGAAAGTGAAATAAAACAGATATTTTGAATTTTAATGAGAAATGGAGGACAGATGGTGAAGAACATTGTATTGTAATTACGAGTAGGATGGAGGATTAATATTTTAGTTTATTCCTTTGGTGAACTTTCTCATTCCCTTTGGTCAACAAAAGAAGCTTAATGATGGAATACCTGCTACCTTTCACATAAAACAAAATTCATCAATTCTCGTCACAATTCATAAAATTTTTATCATTTTACAAAATAATCTCATGGTTCCATGATCTTGCATTTGCTTTGTTTTATCCATGTATGTACTTCAAACTTTTCTCCTGTGAAGCTTCACTATTCCATTTTTACCTGGCTTTCTGGATATAAGAGTTCATAATTAGCCAACTAGTCACACTCTTCGGACCTCGTTTGTTTCCTGTCTTATAGTTTTATAGCTTCTACATATAATATGTAGTTGTAGTGTTGCATTATTTGCTGTCACGAGTTGTTCCTCATTTGTTATACGCACCAATAATATTGTAATATGAAAAGAAATAATAATAAAAATAAAATAATCTTAAATCTTCTTTGAGAGATTTAAAAAGTGATTGTTTTGAATGATTTGATTTACCTAATATTTGAATCTTTCGATCAGTTTTTATTATTCTTTTCTTTTATATTCATAGACATTTGTTAATTTGGTAGTTTCTACAATAGAATATTTACTCTTAAATGCTAAAGAAATGCATATTATTCGTAAGCCAGGTTACGTCAGGTTAATATATTGGTAATTGGCTTGGCTTTTATTGATTTTGGAATCATTTATTATTAAATCAAATACCATAAGAAGCGGAGATCTAAGTACACATACTTTCTTCAATGTAGTAAAATTAAATGTAATTGCTAATCTTGTTGTTTATTTCCACATTTATCGATTTCAATGGGAACCATTGTACACGTCAATTAATCAATCAAACCATCAATTTGTCACTCAATCAACCACTTTACACTGCCAAATAGAAATTTCATTAAATGTTAGATGTTGGTTTCAGTTTAAGCCCAGCAAACATCAAACTTATATTAAAAACCAATAAAAAGAAAAAATACATGGATTTCATTGGCATTTAAAAGATAATGAATGGGAGAAAGAGGGAATGAGGGGATAAATTAAATTGAAATTGAAATAGAAATAAAACAAAACAAAACAATAATAAGGCGAAAAACTTTGTGTAGTATAGAATACTATGGAAATAATATGTGGAGTGAGAGAAATAACCAAACATTGGACTCGACTTTCATTTTGTAATTTTCTCCCTTCATTTCCCTCCACCCTTCTTTTGCTTTGCTAACATTTACATGATTATCTAAGTACAAGAACATAACGAAGATTTTTGATAAATTTTAGTTTTTGAAGTAAAACTTCTTTAGCGGCGTTGGGCAAAAATATATACTAAGAGTTTGAGTAAAACTATACAAATCATCACGTTTTTTTAATTCTGTATCTCATGAACCGCACCAGGTAGAGACTTGACATTTTCACAGAATGTGTATTTCAATAAAATAGTAAAATAAATAAATTGTATTTAAGAATCCTTGCTCTCTTTAGCTTCACTTTTTGGACATAAAATTTGTATCTACACAAGCTTATATAGTCATATCTTTCACAATGCTAATGCTTGTACTAATTATATCAACTTATGATTGAATCGATCACTAGTTTTTGGATAGATTATAATAAATGACTTCATTTTGATTTACTTCAAAAGTACAGAAAAGTTTTCCATACAAAATATCATAACAATTTGTAAACATGTTCGCATTATCGGTTTAAATTGAATTGACTTTTGATGTTTTTATTCAGCGGCTATTGAACTTATGTAATTAAAAAACAAAAAAAACCAACTTAATAATGATTTATTTGACCCAAAATCTTATAAAAAAAATATTTCTTATGGTCAAAAACATTGCATCGGTTGTTTTTTTTTTTTCTGTTTGTTGAGATGTTAAATTTTACTAGGAATCTTTCAAAGAACTTTAAGAATCCTCCTTCTCATGCAGTGGGAAGAACTTACTACCTTTTTTTTTTTTTTTTGGTATAATGCATATTGGCTAGTAATGGTTAAATGAATATTGATGAGATGGTAAAAAGTTGAACATTAAAGATATAAAATTAATGTGAAAACTGTTTCATGGGGATTCTCGTACCATAGGTTTAAGAACAATTTCTTAAGAAGTTAATGTTGTTGTGAAACATATTGTACTTATGAGTATTTTTTCAGTTATAGAGGTACATATTGTTTGTACTTACATATTTGTATGATAGTAAAAGTCAAAGGCAAATTTGAATTTCATACTTCCTTCAAAGGATGTATGCATCATGCACGAATGAATGTATCGATGGACGTGGACTGTATGAAGTTTCAAATGCATGTGAGTTCCTTGTATTACAAATTCAAAGGTATAAAAAGCTTATAGAAATATTGTATATGAGTTATGGTAGATGGTATAAAGAAAGCAACAACACCAACACATTATAACGGCAGACTTTTATGCCAAACACGGAAATTGATATTGAATGAAAATTGGAAAGAAAATAAGTTTCTGCTTTTTATTCAGCATTAAAAAACAGCAAACAAAACAAAAATGCAAAGGCAAACATGAAATCCATTTAAAGCAACAGATGATAAAGATACTTTCGCAAAATATACTCAAGCACGTACATAAATAAGGAATTTACTTCTTCGTCTAGAGGAGGGTAAAAGATGAAAATGGGAAGAATTCAACTGAATGTATCGGATTTATTGCAAACAGAAAAAGGTCTCACTGAATCTTGCATACACTTAATATGAAAATAAAAGATTTGTATTTTAGGAGCTTTTGATGTTTGTTAATCCTTTTGGTCGGCACCATCATATTAGATCAGAAAGTGATGTGCCATAATAAACGCTTCAGTGTACTGCCAGGAACTTTTCCTTTCTTCCAGAAATAGCAGATTACAAGGAATTTTTGCACACTTGCCACCTGGATCGTAATGGCATATGATGTGCTCACTGTAAGTCATAAATTTAATAAATAATAATAGTAAAGTAAATATGTATCACTATTCATTAAAATTGAATTCTTTCCAACGCAAATGATTCTTTTCTCATGGCCACTTTGATTTCGTTGACTAAATTACATCAGTAAGACTGACATCCTTCTGTTTGTTTGTCATTGCTAAATATCCCATATTCACGTAAAGTTTTCAATTCCAAGATATTGTCTACATTTCGAGTTTGTTTATGAGGAATATAATTCTAATACCAAAAGGAATCCTATTCCAGAGACTTCGTTGTCCGTCCGTCCGTCCTTCCTCGGGTCATATTTCATAAACAGCAATAGCTAGAGAATTGAAATTTTCACAAAATGTGTAGTTTTATCCGGGCATCAACAACAAATACTAAAACTAAAATATTTTAAAAAGCTAAAGGAGCCTCCATACAAGAAACATTTTGGTGTGTATGGCAGCTACATGATCCAGTAATCCCACGATCTTGAAATCTGGACGGCTGGTGGCTATATATTAGAAAGATATATTGTCGTAATTTCAGTTTGACCAAACTACTAGGGAGGGTACCTCCCATATTGAACTATTGAATTGAAATTTAGAAACTAAAAGTTTTTGATATAGGCGCTACGCATTTGTTGGAATTAGCCAAATCGGCCAACTAGGGCGGGGACCTCCCAAGCAAACCCACCATTAAAATTCAGGTCTTCAACAAAAAAGTGTTGAATATGATAAGAAAAAAATCTAAATCTAAAATCTAATTTTCAGTTAGAGCAGTTCAACAGTGGTACCGAAATATTTGTATGCGAGCTTTACGATCTAGTGTTCCCTAAAGGTATAAAGAAATATACACGGTTGGTGAATATGGATTAGATATTTATATTACCCAAATACTAGTTCACTAACACGAAAATCAAAGTATCTTTAATATATTAGGAACATAAATTTTAATTTGGGTTTGTATAGGTTAGAAACTTAAAGTGCCTCATTTTTAGTTCGATAGGACAAACAAACAAAATAAGTTTTTCTAATGAATTCAGATGGGCGGTTTGTAAAGGGGGGTACCTCCCGGTCCGATTCGGGTGGTTCTGACAAATGTACTGCGTATGGTAAAAAGAATGGTTCGTGCAAAATTTCAGCTCTCTATCTCAAAAACTGAGGTACTAGATTGCATACATACAGACGGGCAGACGGACAGACGGAAAAGTAACCTTACCTTAGTTTGTACTGTCTTCTTGTCTCGCTTAAACGAAATCCACGTGTACAACATTTTTTTCTATACCCTTTTCATCCTACTAAGCATTATTACAAACATTTTCTCTTATTACCATTTTAGTTATATTATTATTATTTTTCTGTTTTGTGTTTTTTAAATATCAATTAGAAATGAATTGAAAGACATATACATACATATGTATATGTAACAGCGTTTTTATATTTTCGGTTTTTTTTTTTTTTGCATTTAAAGTGTAGTTTTTTTAATGATATTTTTCATTTTGCAAAGATTTTTGTGTTAACCTGTAGGTAAGAAAGAATAGGCAACAAACCAAATTAAACTCTTCATCTCATATTACACACACACACACTCATTATGTATAATTTGGCCAGTTCAATATTCAATAGTCATGGTTTTGATGATACTCAAAAGAGCAAAAGCAAAACCCTTTTTTCATCAATTCATTTGATTCATTCATTCTAGTGCCGCTCTCTCCCTCTCTCTTCCTCTCTCGTTTAAGATGACCATGCATACTTGCTGAGAGAACAAAGACAGCAAAAAACAAGAAAAAACGTTATCTTCGACTATGGGGATGATAAAATACACTTCATGGGCCTCAGTGAATGTTTCATTGAAGTATTCAAATGAGGGGTTTGTATGGGAGGTACCCTCCTAGTGGTCCGATTCGGGTGATTCCGACAAATGTACTGCGTATGGTAAAAAGAAAGGTTCGAGCAAAATTTCAGTTCTATGTCTCCTTCTGCCTGTTACAAACTTCATGACAAACTGATAATGCTATTCACTCTGCAGAAGAGTATAAAAAGTTCCGTTATAATTTTCGATAACAGTTCTGCTTACTTCGCAACTGTTATCGTCAGCTCACTAAGAGTTGCCAGAGGAAAAAGGGAAAATGTACTCAAGTAAATGAATATGACAAAAAGATTAAAACTATAATATATTTCACATTTCATTCTCTATAGGAATACGAAACGGCAATATAAAGAAATTTTAAAAATCAATAAGGTGGCAACGCGAAAGTTAAATTCACTTAAAAAAAATATATATACCTCATTCTGTTGGCGACGAAGTATCGAAGCGTTCACTTCATACAAAAAAATTTGACAAAGTGCTTCGCTTCGTCTTCAATTTTTCTAAAAAATTGTTAAAAACAATTGAAAAAATCGTGTGCGCATAAAATTCATTTTATTTAACAAAAAACAAAAGAAAAAAACGGAATGTCGTCTTTGGATTGGAACGATCTAGAATACAAAGATACAGAACCAGCTGGACAGGGACATGGTACAGGCTCAGAGCGACAATTCCATCGCCGTAATGATTATTATGGTGAGTCTCGTTATGAACGTCGTCGGAACCGGGATAGACGTGTTTTAAGCGACATAGTATTTATCGAAGGAAAGGATGTTAGACGCATTATTGGTCAAGGCGGCTACAATATAACAAGCATCGAAAAATCTTTTGACGTGAAAATTACCATTGATAGGTGTAATTTAACTGCTAAAGTGGAAGGTAACGTACAGGATAACGTAACAAATGCCTGCAATCATATTCGTAAACAAGTCGGTGGTTATGGTACTAAAGGAAAAACTAGCCGTTTTTACAAACAATATGATGACCAAGATAGCGATGAAAATCAGAATCCATGCCGTCCGATCATAAAAACACCAACTATTCCACCCTTGATCGATTGGGCTGAATTCAATAGGAAAACGGTAAGTTTTTGTTAGTTTTAAATTTAATCTAATCTAAATCTTTTTAAAATTATAACTTAAGGAAGAAGCACAAAAGCAGAAATGGGCCAAATGCCTCATTTTGAGAAAATACTTTTATGAAGAGAGCCCGGAGGTTGCCAATTTATCAGCTGACAAAGTTGAACAGCTACGTCGTCAGAACAATAATACTATGGTATCTTTAGTATTTGAGCAAGATAAAACCATCGTTGAGATCCCAAATCCCATATGGAGATTTGATCATTGTTTCTATGCGTATTCGGATTTATTGGCTGCAATCAGTAAACAGGGTTTTAAAAAGCCTTCGCCAATACAATCCCAGGCTTGGCCCATTCTATTAAAGGGACACGATATGATTGGCATTTCCCAGACAGGAAGCGGTAAAACTCTTGCATATTTATTACCAGCGATGATACACACGGAGTATCAGGGTTTACCACGAGGACAACGTGACGGTCCGAATGTTCTGGTGGTGGCGCCAACCTGGGAATTAGCTTTACAGATAGAGTCTGAAGTTAAGAAATATCCTTTTCGTCAAATGAAAACGTAAGTAGAAAATGTTTCTTATATATAATTGATTAAATCTCTATTAGATGGGATTAGTAAGGAAGTGCTGCAGCTAGTCACCTTGTTACTGTGTGCCTATTTTAGCAAATCGCATAGTTACAGGTCGCACGAAAGTATGGAATTCATAAGGAATTCTACGGGTTTCTTCACAGATGAGTGTGCCATTTGAGGATTTGTTGATTCTAGGTAGTGTTTGCCTAGATATCGTAGTTTGGTCTGGGCCAAATCAGACGTTGTTCTTTGTTCAAATTCTACATTTATGGTTGAGACTTATTCGTTCGCATATTCACCACCATACCATATGCACTTCATAATGTCTTACTAACAAATCTGAGACTCTACCTGATTACCTTAACTAAATCTTTTGAGTTCTTTTGCAAGAGCTAAAAGATTCAATTCAATATTGATGCGGTTGGTTTGAATTCTATTTTTTTTTTTTTTGAAAATCCAAGGCAGCCCGCAGAATAGTTCTATCCCAATACGGACTATTGCACCTCTATTGCTACTGAATTAATCTGCCCTGGTATCCAAATAAGATGTTTATTCATATGTAGTTATTTGCAACTAGTCTTTATTAGTTTAGTTTTTGTTAAGAAGTTTGGGTCACAATTCCGGACTAGCAGCGTTGCCATCAGAGTGAAATTTACTTGTGAATGTGAATAAGTCTAACAGTCAAATAATTATTGTATTTGCAGCGTGTGCATCACCGGTGGCGGTGTTCGTAAATCACAGATGAAACAACTAGACAATGGAGCAGAAATGCTTATCTGTACCCCGAGGTGTTTAAAGAAGTTGATCGCAGCCAGATTCATAAATATTACAAGTATAACTTTTCTGATCATCGATGAAATCGATAAAATGTTACATATGGGGTTTGGGCACCAAATACGCAAAGCGATGCTGGATATGCGTCCAGATCGCCAGACGGTCATGATGTCAGCCACTTGGCCACAAGGTGGCCATATGCTGGCACAAAATTATATGAAGAATCCAATAAAAGTTTGTATTGGATCTCTTGATTTGTCTGCCACATACGGCATATCGCAGTTGATCAAGATCATGACGGACGATGATGAAAAATACAACTACGTAAGTGGAAATATGCATGAGATTTAAGAAGGAATATGACACTATATATTTTAATTCTTATAGATTATCGATTTTATTGACAGTATGGAGCCTGGTGAAAAGGCTATAGTTTTCTGTATTTGTAAGGATCGTACAGATCACTTATCAAGCGATTTGTCAATCGCAGGTTATATGACGGTGGCTATTCACGGAGGTTGTGAACAACGCGATCGGGAGCAAGCCATCTCCGATATCAAGACTGGTATGGCAAATATTCTGGTGGCGACAGATATTGCATCCCGTGGCATAGATATTGAAGATATGTCGTAAGTGTCATTATTAGATATATTCATATAAAATTTATAAATCATTTACTAATTTGTTATTATTTTATTCTTTTTGTTTAGATATGTCATTAACTATGATATGCCGCGTACTATTGAAGAATATGTGCACCGCGTCGGCCGTATCGGACGCGCAGGTCGCACTGGTACTGCAGTAAGTTACATGACTCGTAAAGACTGGAAAATAGCTCGTGAGCTGTTAACAGTATTAGAGTATGGCTTCCATGACGTTCCAGATGAGTTACAGCATATGGCTTACCGTGCAGCAGAACAGTGGTGATACTCGTCGTAACGCACACAATGATTAAGTTGTGCATTGAATACGCATTCGCGTACGTTTAGGCTAAGTTTTTAGAAGTACATTTTATGATTAGACCTTCGAAAGCGTACAATTTAATAAATATAGCACATGTACTTCATAGTTAATGGATAGAGTTTCTATTATTAATCTAATAATACCTAAGAACCTGAATTCGAATGGTGTGCTTGTATGGGAGGTTTTATACTGTGCCTGTTATGGAAACTTATAACGTCTAAATTTTAGTTTGATAAGACAAAAAACCTAGAAGTTTTTCTAATATGAACATGAAGTTTATTAGGGTGTTCCGTATGGCGAGGCCTGGTTTCCGACAAATGTACTGCGGTTAGTAAAAAGGAAAGTTCGTGCAAAACTTCAGCTCTCTAACTCAAAAATTGAGAGACTAGTGTTACATACAGACGGATAGACGGACATTTTACATCTTGCCTTTCTTCAAAGATTTAAGGAACTGAGGAGCTTAGCTCTATTCTTTGTCTCTGTGGGCTACTTCCAGAGGCTTGGGGTGACCTCTGAAGCCTACTAAATATACACAATCGTAAACTCATCTATCATCACAATGGATTGAAAGGCTTCTGGGGGTACGCAGCCTGTATAGCCCAACCTAACAAAACTTACATTTCTGTATTTGCTTTACAGATAATAAATATTAAATACTCATAGGTATATGTATACTCGTACATGGCATTATGAAACAAATTCCTTTCGCCGTGTCTTTCTGTCTGGCCAGGAAAAACTCAAAAAGTACCCAACATATTTTCATACAGTTTTCACCAATGGACGGGACAGATTGGTTCATGAGAAAGGCTATAGATATATAATTCATTAAGGTTTTGTGTAAATTGGCTGAAATATGACGATTGTTGTTGAAAATGCCAGAAACGCAACTAGCTAGTATCATAGAAATTTTCTTGCATTTTACTACTACTTCGAATTACTTTAGTTTCGTTTCACCTTTTTTTAATGATGTTGGTGCTTTACTGTTTTCTTCTAAGAATTTCTCAGACACTAAAGTCTCAGGAGCTTTAAATAATAAACATAGTCGAATTGGATTGTATCTGATCATATTAAGTTCGCAAGTTGGATAACGGGCTTTTGTTTCCTTATGAAATATGTATGTATATCGAGTCCATTTCTTGCACTTAACTGCTTGCAACTTCGCAAATCGAAATTGTTCTTGCTTTGAATCTTTATTGTTATTATTGTCAAAAATCATATATTCTTCGCTTTATTGAAGTGAAACTTCTTCCAAAAAATATGAAAATGAAATGTTACGAAAATTAAAATTTGATGATGTTATTATTATATTGGATCTATTTAGGCAAATATAATTGAAATGTCTCCGTGGCGAGCAGGACTTGCAAACCGAGGGCGTGGGGTTCGAATATATATATATATATATTTTTTTTGAAGGGAAACTTTTTTAGCGAAGGGGAGTAAATCCAAAAAATATGAAAATGAAACGTGACGAAAATCAAAATTTGACGATGTTGTTATTTTTTGGAGCTATTTAGGCAAATACAATATGGAAGAGAAATTTCTAAAGTAGATAAGCAAACAATAATACAGAATATTGTAGTGTTATACTGTTTGAATACAAAAGAGTTATTTCATTTTTCGGTCATTCGGCCCATTGTTCGTACGTTCTCTCGTAGAGTAAATACAATCAGTAAAGCATTTTTTATCTTTCTCTTAGTCATGCATTAGCATTCATTCTCTAAGTTGCAATAGACAATGCGCATTGTTTTTTGCGACTCCTCACTACGTTTCTGAAGCACCATAGCCTCTTTGATTTGCGTCACATATAATTTTTTTTTTTCATTTTATTTTTCGATTTACCTCGATTTCGATTTCGCTAAAGAAGCTTCACTTCCATAATGTGTTTATGAGGGTGAGGCACACTACTTAATTTTTTTTTTTTTTGTTCTCGATGGAAAATTATTAACAGCCAAACGAATCTACTATTCAAAGTGTGGAACTTGACTCACCCACTAAACCCCATCGCCTCAAGTCTAACAGTCCTCCTGGCACAACCGCTAAATATTACGTCAAGGAGGAAACAAGGAACAACGTTCATTCATGATTTGAGCTGCCGCCTGACTTACCGGGTCTCAGTTCAGTTGCGATTGGTACATGTGCTAACGCAATTCGCCACAGTCGGTTCCTCTCCAAACGCTGCTGTGACCATAGACAATGCCATTTGCCATCTCCGCTACCACTCCACCATACTGAAGGCCTGTTTTATCTAGCCGTCTAATCTCGCCAGTGCTCCTCTTAGCGACAAACAGTCGACTTATCTGTGCAATCACTAAGTAAACAGACATTATATTCGCCATTAGCAGGATTGCATCGCTGGATACCATTCGAAATGCAGCACAGATGCGGATGGCACATGAAGTGTAGACTGCATTCATTTCTCTCATATATTACTTTATTCTACTAGCCCCCATCCAGATCGGAGCAGCATAGACAACAACAAACGTTTTGGCTAATAATAATAATCCACGAACTACAATGCAAGATCCACGTGTCAAGAAACAAAGCTCCAGAGTTTTAATTCGTTTAATTAAGTTGAAACTATTTATTGAATTTCTGTAAATATTAAGTTAGGTGTACTAAGATAGGGCAGTGTGGTAGTGGATCTGCATAGATCCTTATAGGCTTATAGGGTAAGTATATTTGAATGTAAGATTCGTTATCTTTTTAGGCCATTTGATGCTTAGTTTCTCAACCCACCCCCGGTATGGTTTGGCCTAACAATTAATATTGGTCAATTTAAATAATTTTTTGGAACAAAATGTTATTGTAGGTATGTCAAGTCTGATAAAATTGTTTGTAAGTATATTTTATTGTAACTTGATTTCTATGATGCAGCTAACAAAGACGAGTCGATAAATTTATATTGAACTTATTATATAGATTCTGACATATTATACCAAATACCCCTCAACTGTGCTTATTACTCCGGACGAAGTATCTAATGGCAGTTCCAGTGGGACAATAAGACATGGTGCGGTAGTTTTTTTTTTCGGTTTAAGTCCCACACTCGGTTGTAGACCGGCTTGGCATTCAATACTTTTCTAGCGATGACCAAAAAAAAAAAAAAAAAACAACCCTAAACTGTGAGTGTCTCTTCTAATTTGGTTGTAGATAAAGCAATTATGTGCATGTAATGTTTGCAAGTTCAACAAAGGTCAATTTATGCAGCAAAGTCTTACATTGGCTTGTGTTAATTTGTAAACTTTACTCAGCATAGTAATTTTGTGGTGTTCAACAGGCTGCCAAACTTGCTTTTAAAGTAACACAAGAGTTATCCGCATTAACAATTTTCTCCTTTAAAAACATAATTAATAGAAATGATTCTTTTCTTATTTTAGTTTCGGTTTAAAGTGAAGTGAATTTAGTTTCAGTTTCTTGGAATACACACAGACACACATTGTCCTATTTCCTGATTAAAACGTGAATCCAATCTGAACAGTTAAGAATCTTTAAATGACACCTGACACTCACTCCTTTGAATAAGTTTGAAAAAGTAAAAACAATTGTTTGTTGTGTCAATAGCAGAGAAGGTGACTGATTGTGTCAATGGATTTCTTTTCCACCTCTTTATTCCCATAACTTCTTTGAGCATGGTGCGTCCTTTAGTGTGTGTTTTTGACAGCCATTGAAAGCACATAGTCCCGTGAATTTCAAAGAAAATGATAAAAATTAAATTTTCCGTGCTCATCAGGCATTATTTTTTGCGTAAAGATAGCCGTCACCAATTGATTGATAAATATTATCAACCATCAATTTTAATAGTTAAGAATTGGTTTGCTGAGGTGACGCGAAACGTTCAGGTCGCCCAAAAAGCCTCATCACGACAGGAATCGGAGAAAGAAAGAGCTTCTTAAATTGGAATACAAACTGCTACCCCAACCAGCATATTCTCCAGTTTAAGCCCACTGCGATTATTCCCTGTTTTCAAATCTGAAGAAATTGTTCGGCGGTAAGAGATTTAAAACGAATGAAGAGCTCATCACTAAAACATGTAGGAATACAATGAGGACCTTGAGATAATCTACAATATTATTTAAACTTAATGTATCGAGCTAAAAGGAAACTTATCTTACTGTGCTGTACTCCTATAAAAAATAAAGTAATGCAATAAGCTGAACAAAGCAGAAAAAGAAAAGGCGTAAAAAACATAAAATGATTGCCATTTTGTTATCAAAATAATAATCAAATATCAAGAAAAGAAAAACAAAAAGATGATATAATCGTAAAATCAAAAAGACAAAAAAAAAAAAAAAAAACGAATAAAATTAAAATCTTATTACATCCAAAATGGCATAGAATATTCTATCACTTAAATTGAGTTTACACTTTTGTACATTGAATTCATGAGAGTGCTTTTACATCTGTTTTTGTATCTACGTCCTTGAATATGTATCTATTTGTATGTGTATCTGTATCTGCATAGAAAGCAATGAGGAAAAATTAGAAATACAAAATACAAAACATTACCTTCGATTTTATTGAAAATTAGATGGATACCTTTCACAACAACATAGTGGAGGAAATGAAGAACTTGGTTAGATTTGGTTACGAGATGCTAGGCTAAGTTTACTGCCTCAGGTCCTCGTTAAGCCATACTAAGTACCCGAATCTTGTGCAGCACCATAGCTAAGGAAATTATGAACTTGGATTAGCTATGTCATTCCTGTTAGTTTCGGTGGCTAACAAACTTGATATACCTATGCACTGGCTTGGGCCCTCGTTATGCTACCATGCTGTTTCTATTTCATCTATAAAGTAAGAAGTTCCATTAAACTAATTCAGTTTCAGTTTTCTGATATGGTGATATGTATGAGCAAGTTAAGTTGGATCCTGTTAAACAATTTTCTGCAAAGAGCCTGATATCTACACAGAAGATACTCGACTGTTGTTATCTCTTCTTCCTTCTTATCACGACAGCTACATGTGTACAAGTATATCGGTATGAGATACTCCTAACCTATTAACTATTTATGTCTATTGTTTAGGTACTGATCCGTAAGTATTGTATGTTTACATTTACCTTATAGCAGTTTTTCTGCGATCCAAGTTCCATGTTGGCACAGTAAATCAGAAGAGAATACATATCTGACTTAAAAAATTTTTACCACTAGTTTTTTGGTACTCACATAGTATAATATCAGGTGAACGTGCTTAGATCGATGTTTGTGTGAAAGCTGTACGAGCCAGCAATCCTAGGATCGGGAAATTTTCTTGGTTCGTGAATATAAGTCAGACAGTTATAGTGCCCCATTTTCAGTTTAATAATAAAAACATAAATTTGAATCTGGATTTCTATGGGAAGTACCTCTCCTAGTATTTTTAGGGTCTTAACATAGGTATACAAGGTTGATGAATATAAAGTGTTGAAATTTCAGTTTAATAATACAAAGATCAAAAAAGTTTTTCTAATAATAACAGGATTTGAATCTCGGTTTGTATGGGAGATACCCCTCCTAATTTTTCTCGAGTCTTAAAATGTACATGGTTGATGAATATAGACTAGGCATTTATAATGTCTAAATTTCAGATTAATAATACAAAACTTAGAAAAGTTTTTTTTTGAATTGAATTTCAGGTTTATATGTGAGGTACCCCATAAAAACGAAAAAACCTACAAAATGTTTATGCTTGATCTTGCCGTGGTTTTCAAAAAACTTAATACTTAAAAATATTATATTAAAAGTTAAAAAGTAAAAGCAATAGTAATGCAGCTCTTTTCATTAACATTCATTTGTCATTTAAAAATAAAAAAATATTTTAATCGGCTTAGTATAGTGTGCGCTAGATAAAAAATGTTAAAAATTTGGTAAAAAAAAGTGCCTGTATCTCGACAACAGCACCACCTACCGGGTACAACTGAAGCATAAACCAGACTGGTGACCTCATAAGTAAAATAAAAAGTGATTTTTTAAAATTGGTCCAGCCGTTTAGGAGATTAAGAGTCAGAAAATTTCGTACAGTCAAATTTTATATATAAAGATATACATATATACAAGAATTTCTCGTTTAAATAGACTAGATATATTGTATTTTCCACAGATATCTACTTGTACGTCCATTTGTGAAAGATATAAAATCAAGGTAACCGTGATAATAATGTTGTGCATTTGAGTACTGACTGTCACTCATCATCATCATCATCATCATCATTATAACAAACCATCATCACAGCTTTTGGCATCTCTGAAGACAAGTAAAAACAAATAATGAAATAGAAAAAGGAATAAGATGTACAAATATTATATTCTATACAATAACAGTACTTACTCCCACACAGTCTATCAAATTCCTACAAATAGCAGCAACATCAACAATTGGAAGATATTTATAAAAGAAATACTAAAAGAGATGGTAAGGAGAGTAAGAGTGTAGTCTGCAAATGTCATTCGTATTGAATAGGTTTTTTAGTTAGCTATAACAAAAAAATAATGGATCAATGTTTGTCAGTTCTGAATACAAAACCATTGACATATTATTGTATTGTACAATATCGTATATACAAACATGCATACTAAAGAAGAATAACAATGAAAATGAAGAAAATGTGTATCAAAATATGTATTAAAATGGACAATGGATGGAGAAATTTCTATTACATTTCCTCCATATACTCACTTACCTATCTATCTACCTATTTCGTATGCTATATGAACAAATATTGTATTGTGTGCTTCATAATACAATCTACAGTTCATGTGAATATTAAATAATTATATCAAAGAATTGAAAGTTGAAGCTTCCATTATCCTGTAAATTCAACTCAACCAGTTGTTTATGATTTCCAAGAAGTTCGCCCTTATACTAAACACTTTTGTTAATTTAAAACTTGACAAAAAAAATCACCTGGAAAGAGCACAATTGAATGAAATGTCAACAAATCAATAGAAAGGCATTTCGATTAATCTGGTCGCCGCTCGCCTATCATGTTAAATTATGCCTTGAATACAAAATACTCTTTTATAAGGCAATCATTAAATTCAGTTGCTATCAGTTATAAAATTTTTTTACAATACATAGCATCGATAAGAGGAAACTCAAACGATTTATCGTCTAGAGCATAGGTTTCCAAAGTGGGAGATAACGGCCCCTTGTGATTGCTGGAGGCTTTCAGCGGGAACAGTAGACGGCTCAGAGCAACTTATGTAGCATTAAGGCAACCAAATTGAGCAATGGCAAATAAATTATATCTTCAAAAAACAGGCCTGTCAAACCCTCGTCCTTAAACAAGTATCAGTGCGGTCCAATGCGGCTCGCCAACTTAACCGGGGGATTTTTGTATTTTATTTTCTCATCAAAGTAACTCGATGACTTAAAATTAAAAATTTTTGGGGACACTATAATGTTTTTACAGTTCAGATTGAGCGGTTGTCAATATAAGTTTGCGAACCAAGCCATGTAGAAAATATTCATCGTTAATTAGTTTTGGAGATGTTCTTGCTTCGACAGAACAAAAACGATACAGAGACATTAGGATGGCCCCTGCGCAAGGATAATAGACAAAATCGTGAAGCGTTTCACATTTTCAAGGTAATCATACAATAAAACCGTTGTGAACTTATGCAATCCAACTTTGGGGCATGGATGTTGAAAATGTTGAAGTTCTACAAATTTTGAAATCCTTTAAGTGTTGAAATCCCACAAAGGTTTCATTACATAGGTATTCCTAAGAAGGATTGTCGGAGCATTTTTAATGTTAAAGACTCAGTCTCACATCGAGATCTCTGTATTCCAGCAATGCAAGAAGAAATCAAGAGTTTCATTGTAAATTTCTTGGAACGCTTGGAAAACCATAACTATGTATTAGCTGTAAATCTCTTAGATAACAGCTGCCCTTAGATTTAATTGTTTTTTAAAATATAATATTAACACACAGTACCATAAACTTATCCACTAGCCCAATTTCCATTCCTATATCAATGAAATTCTTATTGACCAAATTGTGTAATTGTCCCATCTCATGGAGAGTTTTTAAATAAAATTGTAATGAAAAAAATATAAAAAATCTCCGATTTCCATAAATACAAGAATAATTCAAATTAAATTATTTTACTACCATACTTAAAGACTCTGTGTGACTTGGTGTGACTCCATGCGATTTGGTGTGACTCGTTTCTTCGCATATGAATCGGGATGACTCGGTATCACACTGTTATGAAAATACAATAACAAAGCAAGTGTGACTAGTAGCGTGAGGATATATGTAAGTGAGCATATATGCGATAGCAATAGTGTGGACAAAAACACTGTGCACATTATCAAAAACGTGTCGAATCGTTTTTTCTGTTATGATCATTGATTCACAACACCACACGATTTGTTTCGTAAAGACAGTGTGACTATTGGAATTGTTGATCCGTTTGAGCGAGAGATGATAAATTTTTGTCTAGTATTGACTCGTGCTGGGCTTTAATGTTAACTAATATATGTACATACATATCTTGATAGGTTTTCTCTTATGAAGAATTCTTACATTACTTCTAAGTAAGCACATTAAGTAGGTTACCAACAAGACAAGACATTTTCTTACTTTTGGCAGTAAGTTATTGAAAATGTTGGCACCTGATTTGCTCCTATTACAATTCAGCGTTAACCACCGGTTTGTTTAAAAAGAGAGAAGGGAAAAAAGACGATAGAAAAAGTCAAATTTAAAAATTGAGTAAAGAAGAAACAACACGTGTAAAGAAGAATTCTTCAAAGCAAAACATCGCAAAATATTTGTGCGAAATGCTAACACCATGAGCCATGAACCATGAACCATGAACAATATTAAGCTAAGTAGCAACAATGATACAATGATCCAATGATGTCCAGTACAAGGTAAAATCAAGTTTCCCCATGAGCAACATAAACCCACACACACAATTACATACAAGAGTACAGTTGAATCTCAAGTATCCTGGTTGCTTCGGATCAAGCTATGATTATCGAAAATCGAATCGAAACGAAAATTACAATTCCGAAGTTTGTTTTTCTTTAGTAAATAAGTTTGCATGCGATAAATCTGTTTTTTATTTGTTTCTAGAAATAAAATGTTTAAGAATATTTATAGAATGTAAAATACAAGTCGTCTGATTCCTTAATTATGGTAAATTACCATGTTTATGATACAAAAAAAAAAAAAAAAAAAAAATATTAGTAATTACAAAAATATGTGCTAACTGATAAATTTATTAAATAAAAATGAAGCATGAAAGTTCTTCGAATATTATATTGTATAATTTGCAAATTACACTCGCAATTTAAGTAAATCACGTCCAATAGTAAAGGAAATCACGGGTTACTGACTAATTTCTAAAGTCAACTACTTAGCATCCTAGTTCACAATCATAAGTATTGTATGTAAATGGTCAGGATAATCGAGGTTCCACTATACATAGATATATAAAAGGGAGTGACACTAACTATGACAAAAATGTGACAAGCAAGCAATGTTGTGTGTCAGTTAGTTAGGCAGACAAGCAGGAAAAGGCAGAGGGGCAAATACACCAGGTTATTCTGGTGGTTTCACATCACCGCACAAAAGTATGCAATGAAAATATGAGAGTGAATACATGCGAACACTGGTGGGTTTCATACAAAAATACAGTACTTATTCTATAAACAAAAAAAAAAAGGGGTTGCTCATTGATAAAAAGAGTGTGGTAAAATGTAAGGGGGATTCTGATTTGATATCACCAAAACATCCATCTACATACATCCACACACATCCACACACATCCACATTCCTATGCAAGCAAACTGAGTGCTGAGAATTTGTGTAATATATGCCATGTAGTTCATACTCATACTTGACTTTAACAAAAACAAACAAAAAAAAAAAAACAAAAATAAGAAATAAATTTAACACTTAGGTGGAGAGAGCAGAAGGAGTATGAAGTAAGGTTTTGTTCATGATTGTTGGTAAATCTGGGTGGAAAAAATATAAAATAAATACACACAGCGGGTTAGAAAATGATAAGACAACGACACCATCAACAAAAACAATAACAACAAGAATATGCGAGGACAACCACAACTCCAGGCAAACATACAAGAAAATGGAATGTATATAAATGTCTCTATATGTATATATATTGTATGTACAATATATGTGTATCTATGTGTATAGGAAGCAACAAGAATGCTCGCATTTTGGACTTCAAGTGTGAAAATAAAAAATAAATCGAATATCGAATGATTACGTACAACCAGAGACAGATACTGTGAGTATCTCAATAGTTTAACATTTCAGATGCACAACAAATAATTTATTGTATTGTAAATTGTAAATCAGTCCACTGTGAAATGATATAAGAGAAACTTAGACAAAATGTGCATTACAAATTTGTTGTATTTGTATTTTCATGTAATCTTTGATGAATTTTGTCTATTGATATATTGGAAAATTACAAGTACAGGGCAAATTAGACTTACCAATATTATCTACTATTATATAGGAGGCAGCTACCTTCCTCTCAAGAACCCTATTTTTTTTTTTTTTTTCAAATGGTTAAATCTCTTTCTATATCTATATCAAAGAGAACTAAAGTACTTTATATGCATAATAACAGAAAAATTCCAAGTTACTTAAGTACATAAAAACATCCTCAAGGAAATCAGTTAACTTTCATCAACTCAACATTATTAAGTATAAGAAGATAAATAGCTTTGTGTCATTTTAAATAATACTATAAGATCCTTAACTCAAGCTATACTTATGAATCTCAATAGCAAAAAAACACACAATTGATACAGAAACAACTTAATGACAGATCACAACAATTCTTCAAATACTCCGAAGATATCAATTGATCACAAAATACAAATTTTAAAAATCTACTGAAATGAAAGACATACATAAGTAGGTTGCCATTATAATCTCAAAGTTCTCCATAAACTCATTACTTGAACATAAGTGACCTCAAATCATCATCATCATTCCATCGTTTAAAGTTGCCTTAAATGTATTTAAGTTCCTTGAAGTATTTACCTATACTTGAAGAATTAAAATAAATGTTAAATTAAAATTATTGAATTGAAGTAAACTAAATCATCAGATTATTAGAAATATATTGCAAGAATGTTAAGAACCTAAAAAATATATAAATAAAATGTTTCATCATATAATTTCGAACACTTAATTCCAATTTTTTTTTTTATGTTAGAATTTCTTGAGTTCTATTGTTATTTGACAATTTTGTATTATTTGCCATCAACTTTCGAACCACTGTAAGATACAAATAGTGACAAAATGGCTATGTCAGTTAGTGAGTAGATGAGTGAGTCCACAATGACGTTGTAATGGAATTTTTCTTAACTGCAAGGACAAACGCTAAGCAACATTGTCCTGTTGACTTTAACAAAAATTTATGTTGTTTACTTGTAGAACAACCGAAAGAGATACCATGGGTAGGTAGTGGACCATGGGTAGGTCAGGTTCCACCCACAACAAATACGAGAATTGTAGCTGACTATCAGAGTCATATAGCAGCCAAATAATCACACAACCAACACATTGTTGTTAAACACAGATACACAATACATAGTCATCCTTATTCTCATCACATCCATACTCTTTTTACTCACACTTATGTACTTTGTTTGCTCTATGGATGCCATTCATGCCCATTCGATTAAACTTCGATATATTTTGCTTTGGTTTGGTTTGGTTCATGGCAAAATTCCTGATTTTAGTATTTGCTGAAAGTATTTTCTCGGGAAAAAGCAC
>JBAMAW010001485.1:0-19838 GCA_037043295.1 Amiota minor | reverse complement strand
TGTCTGCCTTAACTGACATTTTCCTTGTGGAAACATTTAGAAAAGCAGCAACTGAAATTGGATCCAACTTGGACATATTTATATGAGTAGAAAGAAGTGTATTGTTTATAAATATAAAAAATATTTAAAATGAATAAATACAATAAATGTAAATGGTTTTTAAATATAGGACAATGTGTAAATTAATCAGATACAAATTTTATTTCAATACCGAAAAACATCATAAACCAAATTAATAAGAACGGAAGAGAGAACAACAAATGCAATGGAATAAGCCGATAAAACTGTAATAACAAAGCCAAATAAGCACAAAAGTAATAAAAGTAGAATACCACAGCATAAATACAAATATAAACAAAACAAAAAATGATAATAAAAAAAACAAGACACATTAAGTTAAGTTTCATTGAAGTTTTCATACCTTTCACACTCCTTGATACTAATTTATAAATCTAGAAATTTAAAAAGTAATCATTTATAGCTTAACTGATGTGTGTTGTTATATTTTGTACCAATTTTAGTAATTATATCGTTCACATTTGTAAGAACAATAAGCACAAAGAAGTTTAGCATAAGCAGTTGAAGGAATGAAAACTGTAAATTTTTTTATGAGTATTTTGTACAGACTGAGGAGACTTTAAATATGGTAGAGATTGACTATATTTGTGTAAAAATCATTAAAAGGATGGCAACGTACCTGTAGCAACGCACGGTGGCAATGCCTTAAGCGATGTTACACGTTTTTAATGAGTCTATGTCTTGCACTCATAATAGTAATAACAAAAGCGCAACCTCAACTAAAATAAAATCCTAAGAATTTGAAGTCACATAAAATGCAAAATGCAAAAGTTTTTTATACAAAACCTCATTCGTTGCAGCTAGTTTTAGGTTTACATAAGAAGAGATAAACAGAAGAAACTGATCATGGCGAGATAATAAATTAATTGCTTAATGAGTCTAAATAAGTTACAAGCGTAAAAATAAAGCTTAGATATACATTACTCTATGTGTATTTGTAGATTAATCAAATATTATTTATTTATTCATTTATCATAAGTAGGTCTAACAAACAATACTAAACTTAATACTAATTAACGAGTGATTAGCTTCTGGGACCATCGACTAATCAAATATTAAAACGATTTAATGATGACGAAAAACAATTTAATTTAATTTTCTTGTATATTCAAGTGAAACTTTTTAATAATTTTATTTTTTAATAATAATAAATTAATGCATAAGGTATAAGTCCAATACGAATTGAGTACAATTTCAATCGATGCATTTTTACTGCAGTCACAGATTACGCATACGTCATGTTATCCCTCATTCGTTCTGATACTCGATTGTTCACAATTTCTGCTTATTTTCATCCATTTAGTTCGAATTTTCCATTCCATTTTTATATATCTTTTTCTATTTTCTTCTTTTTAATACTTATATTTGTGATGTTGTTTGTTGTTCAAGCACACAGAATTTAATTAAAATTCTCATTTAACAAAGTTTTGATTCGAATGATGAAAACATGACTAACGGACTGACTGACGAACGGAACCGCCAAATGCAATTACGCGTGTATGAATTTCATATTCAGGGAAAGTAGCCCGAAAAGTAGTTCAAGTGAAATTACAAATTGTTTATGTGTGGTTTAAGGTTTTTGTTATTATTGTTGTGTTTTTGTGGTATAAATCGCTTTTTGTTTTGTGGCTTATGATATTGTTTATTATTTTGATTTGATTTGGTTTGATTTAGTTTGTTACTATTCTCCTTGTTTTGTGTTAAATATATAGTTTTGCAAAAATAAAATAAATTTTTATTGTTTTTACGATTTATATTCCTCTGATAACTTAAATGTTGGAATGAAAGGTCCTTTTTTATATGAAATACAATGACTAACCAGGCAGGCTTCATATTACTTACAAAGGCTTTTTGATGCCTGTTATTGTTATACTAAATTTTTGAAACGACAGTTAAAAAGTTTTGTATTATTTTGTATCTTAACAAAACAATTGAAATTCACTATTGATGACTTCTTTGAGTAAAGTATTAGATAAATCGAATTAAGTCAAGTCAAACAATTGTAAACCAATCAAAGTTTAGCCCGGAGTTAATACAAATAGTGAAATGTGGCACAAACATTTGCTGTAACTTGGAATGTTTCAAGTTTTTGTGCAGAAAAGAAAAAATATATGTAAAATGCAAAATTGGCTCACTGCACTGTAACTCATAGATACATTGCTCGCTTCCTTTAACTATCCCGCTTTCATATTGTTGATGGTAAGAGAAGTCAGTCTTAGTTCCAAGTGAGTAAATTATATCGGGAATCGAAGCAAATTGATGATATTTATTTACTTGATTTAACTTTTTGATGAGAATGCGTTGGATTTTGTTAACCCAGATAAATCACATGTGTTATAAATAGTAGATGGAGTCCAGAAATTGTATGAGCGATCTCTAGTTTCTCAGTCTGAACAATTGTTATGGTTTTATTGTAACTTGGTTTATTTTTAATAAAATTGCACTCACTTTTACATTCACATTTACTATTCTGTGGCAGAATGTTAAAGCAATTTATTTATGCAAAAATTTATGTGGAAAATGTGAAAATCGCAATTTATGTAAAATTCAACTTTAATTTTTGTTTATTTTACAAAAATCGGTGGCGATATCATGTAGCGTCCACAATAATGTGGCATGCCACAATTTCATTTTAATTTGTTTATTTATTTGAATTAAAAAAAAAAGAAATTGAGACAATGATGACAAAAAATAATTTTAATTAATAGTTTTGCATGCAACTAAAGTGGCATTTCGAAGTCATGAAGAACTTGTTGAGTAAAAGGATAAATTACTCATCCGACACCGTGAATACAAAATTAGCTGAAAAAAGAGACAAACGGATAAGAGCAACTAATTAAGAGTGTAAATCTAAAAAAAGAGAAAGAGAGAGGTAAAAGTTATTCTACAGGAGTTTTGAATTTCATTTCACTTGTTTGTGTTTACTTTTGAAAGTCATTAAAATGACAAATTATGCAACAAATGCAAGAATAACATAAGAATAAACAACAAGGACTGAGAGAACTTCCTTGCGATAAATAATCTCATGATCATGGTGATAATGATAATGAAATTGCTGTTAATGTCACGAAGTGTTGATAAAGCACAAGTTAACAAGAACTTAACAAAAAACAAAAGGAATTTAATGGCCAACGAGGCACGTAAAGGACACAAAAAAAGTGAAATGTGAAAGTAAGTAAAATGAATGAAAAAGAAAGAAGAATAAAAGTTATGTTTGAATGAGAAACAAGAGGCTGAAACTTTGTCGTTTGCATTGACAAAAGACAATAAAACTTTAATACAAAAGGAATTTCAAGTTTGAAGAGGCAAATGCCACAAAATAACAAATTTCTCTTATTTTATTGCACCATTGTTTTTATTGTGTTACGAAAACTATTTAAGTTGCAAGATGCTTTGTTGACATTTGTGGCGTAACAAATGTTGAGGATTTCTTGGTCTTATAAATCGTTTAAATTGGACTTCACCACTCAAAAGAACTGACTCTAATAGTTTCCTCTTGTCTACGTTTTCGGCCTTAAACCTGAAATTTTGTGGCATAAGTTTTCGGTTTATCCACTAAGAGGAGTCAGCTGAAACCATTTGAAATCAGTCATGCAAATGAGGACTAACAACAGGTGTTACGATTCATCTTAACTTAGTATACTCAACCGATTTTACATGCAAGAAGATCCAATTTAGAAAACTAAATTATAATTAAAAGGAAAAGAAGGAGAAGATAAACTAAATGTCCATGGCTAAAGCGGTTTGTTACCATGGCTTGGGGTTGAGTGTTCAATGCCTTTTTAGTTTCAACTTCCATTTAAATTTCCAGTGGACTCCTAAAAAGTTTTGCAACATTCAGATTTAATGGCAGCTTCACGAGAATTTAAATGCTTCGTATTTTTATTTCCATTTGCAACTGCTGTACTATGAACTAATTATATTTCCAGCTGCTCAAAGTTATCTTAATGACGACAGAAAAAAGATACATATGGTTAATGTATACTCATGCTTCCACGCACATCTTAGAAAGAAGATTAGATTCCTTATTTAGAGAAATAATATAATGTTCTATCGAAATTTGTAACAGAATCAATTAATATGAGCAAAAGGAATGAAGAGAATTGAATGTGATTTATACTAATTTTAAAATACCTTAATTAATCCAAGGATATAAAGGGCAAAACAATCGACCAAGTTTTATGATGATGACTATAAAGTGTAAATCTAATCGAATGGAAAAGCTTAAGTCAAGTCAAGTCAAAGTCAAACTAAAGTCAAGTTTAACATTTAAACCAAAGTCCTTGGGAAACTCAACTCAATCGAATATGCCTCCCTTATTTGCTTCAACTCATTTGATGTGCAATTTAAAGAAATAGTCCGACTTGTTCCATTCATTCATGAGGGACACGCCTTGTAATAAAATTTTCTATAAAATAATATGTTCTAGTAGTAATTTCTCAATTATCTTTGCATCTGTGTCGATGTCTGTAAGTTTGTAAGATTATTTTCACGACTACTTGCCTTTTATTACATACTTTGTCATTTTAATTTGTTATGCGGAACCCATTTATTAGTATCTGATGGTTGAAATATGCACTGTAATATTCAAAATGTACCAAAATAGTATTTCTATGAAATATTGCCACAAAAGTCGTTCCATTCTTCCGCTGCTTTGGTTTAGCTGGAAATAAAGCAAAGCAAAGTATTTCCAGCGGCTAAAAACTAAAATTTCCTATTGATGATTTTATTACAATCAAAATGAAATCGACAAGGAATTAAAATTAAGTCAACAACTTGGTTTTTTTCTTTTCTTTTGGAGTTCGTTTTCCTCAAAATGCTGGTATAAATCTTCAAAATGATAGGTGGCGAAATTATTATTAATGCTGATGGCACCATTATTTCCATTCTACTTATTACATAGTTTTCTATCTTCTTTCTGTCTATTTGTTTGTCTGTCTGTCTGCTGTTCATTGCTTAAGTTCATTTGCATGTGCTAAGTGTATTTTCCCGTGTATCATTTTGATGTTATGTTTTAAACTATGCATTCTTCTCTTGTTTCGAGACTTACAGATTTGAGTAAAATTCAGTGAATAACAATTCAGATGAAAATGTATGAAAAACACATTCACTTCTTTCCATAAAGGTGTTCTTGGTCAGTGTTATGAAATGGAATACTCTGTCCTGTAAACAGTGGACGGGGAAATCGTCCTACTAGGATATGTGTGAACAGACATAAACTGAAGCTGAGTTCATGGAACGAGGATGTGTACTTGTTGTATGCAAATTTGAAGCCAACACATGAAGTGCAGAGAAGAATTTCATTTGGAATAAAATATCACATCTTTTTCAGCATATAAGAGATACTTATGCCAGTGGGTATTTGTATGTCCCTGGGTCTTTGTATGAGTATTGGACTAAGGGTAGAAGTAAGTAATGTAAAATGTTCAGAGTATAATTCAGTTTCACATGTCATTTCTATTTTTGATGTTGATATCCAACAAATTTCATACATTCATTTTTAAATTTTTGTTAGATTGACCATCAATTTTTGCTAAGAGAATGTTGTCTTCTACATACTGTGGAATATTTTACGGTTATCGGATGGTTTAGAGGGAAGTAACTAAAAAAAAATTAAGTGAAGTTAAGAGGATAACAAAACACAGTCTCGAAGGGTTTATTTTTATCGCCGACTTAAATCAGATTTGTTCGTTCTTGATTTGATTTTTGATTCAGTCTTAACAATAATTTTGCCCTGCGTTTCAGATAAAGATAACAGAAATTTTGTGGAATGCTAACAAGAAAGTCGACTTCTTCAAAAGCAAATAAATTTACTCCCGTCATCGTCATTACAATTTCCATAAAATGAAATAAAAATGTTCAAATGGAAATATCATGGTTTAATAATCAAGAGAATAAACATCAATCCTGTCACCATCAATAATAATAAAGACATCATTATCCTCTAAATATACAATCAAGTATGAAGTATCGAAAATTAATGAGAATGTTAGTTAAGCAAACAAAGTTGTCAGTCATCACACTACGATTTCATTGAAATTTCAATTTGAATACAAAACGAATTGCGCCAATATATCAAGTACAGAATAAACTGAATGGAATTGAATCAAATTATACTCCTTTCAATTCGCCTTGCCTCTCTTCGGCACAAATCAACACAATTCTATGAAATTGAAATTTTAATTAATTCGTTAGTATGCAGAACAATGTTGCATATCTGATAGCTTCAATTTCTATTGACATCGAAGCCAAGTTGACACTTCATTCACCCATTTATTTGCCGCAAAATTATATGAGATCAACAATGACATTTTGTATACTTAGAACTTATTTTGTGCCACATCAATTTAACAAATTTACATACATCCGGCTGACTGAGAGTATCGAGGATTTTTTGAACTGATTACTTTAAATTTGTTGGTTGATTTGTTTCCCTTCATCATTCTTCACATCATATTAACATCAGGAAGGCATGAAGACACCCGGTTAGTGGTGAATGACAAAAAAACGTCAATGAGCCTCATAATTTTATAAATGCTTAAGTTAAAATGTATTAAATTTAGATCTATTATGAATTTGTATTTTGAACTTCTATCTCGCTTTCTTCTTATTACCCATAGTAAATAACAAATCAGTTTATATATCATGATAGATTTAATCAATGTCAATCAAAGTTCTTCCTTCAAAAGTTTATTATTCTCACATGCCTCTTTCGATTATCATAACCCCTTCCTTCCTTCCTTTTTCCTTGTTTTATTTACTAATTTCGAAGCCTTAAAAGCGTATGATGCATTTATTGAAATGTTTCACTTTTCACTCCATTAATATTCACTAAACTTGTAAGAAATTGATTATTTTTCCATTTATATAAAATTTATTGATTTTATATTCATTTTCATAAAATTCACATTGACAATTAGGAAGGATAACAAAAACAAGAAAAGAAGACAATAAGATAAAAATTATGATGCTAACAATTGCATTTCTTTATTATATTGAAAGTGTGAAATAATAAATCAAAATTATTACATTAACAATGACTACAATATTTCCCACGAAAATCGAAGGAATAGAAGAAACAACAGCAAAAACAATTCTAAAATACTAAGAATGGCAAACACAGAAAATAAACAAAAATTATGTACAAATACAGAAAAGATTTGGACAGAATATTTTCAGCAGAAAACTCACAAGGAAATAGAAACCACTAAGTAACTCTTGCCATTTTAAAAGTGTGTTATGTATTTATTATTTTTCAATAGACCGTGACCTTATCTCACAATAGAAAACTTGAAAGCCATTATAAGAGTTGTTTGTTCTCGTCAAAATGTTGACGCAATCCCTCAGCTCTGGTATTCAGATAGACCGAATAAATCAATCAACTTTGTTGAAAGGTCTTACTGCAAACTGTTCAGGAAACTAGCTCACTCAGTTAATACAATTGAATTCAATTTAACTTTGTTCGACGCCAACGCGCGCTCAACCAACACAGAAAAACAACAAAATCAATAGCTTTTCAATGGGATTGTGTTCGTGGAAAAAGTTTATGAGCCGAGCAAAGTGAAAAGTTGAGAACATTTTCGTTTTTCACGTAAATTGTTGTAATTATATTATGCAGTAAGGCATTTTCAAAGTACTTTGTCTTCTCTTCCTACCACATATTTTGAGTACACATCTGCAAAACCGACTATAAGTCTATGCTTATATAACATTTGGATAAGTACATAATACCATTCACTTCATATCGACCGATTAGGGGAGGTGCCTGATCACTGCGACCTCGAATGGGCGTATTGTGGCAACATCACTTTAAGTTAAAGTGGTGTGTGTATTAACTTGGAGAAAGATCCTATAAACAAAACAATTACATTAAAAATTATAATTTGTGTAAGTTGTTTTTTTACCATATGTCGACTTTATTAAAGAGATCATCAGATCATGTTCTTTCCAAAGATATCAATTATAGTATAAGTAAATAACCCTCTATTTGCATTCTCCAATTACCTTTTCTTTCCTTTCTAATTGAATGGTATCAGTCCGCGGCCCATCTTAAATCTCTGCTGCTCTCTGGGTCAAAGCACCCCGTTGCATAATGCAACTCCACGTTGAGTTATTACTCTACTCGCATTTGGCTATTAAACCAATAAAACTTCAATAGTACAATAATTTCACATTAAAGTTTTTACTACTTTTTCTTAGGAAATTGCCTTTTTCATAAACACGGCTACTGTGGCAACCCTGACCACAGCCTATCGGCAAGGGTTAACAACAAGCAAACGATGGGTTGGCAACAAACAAAGGTTTGATTAGCAACGGGAAAAGTGACGCAACTGAAAATCACTTGAGAAAGAACAACGATTGTAAAACATTGTAATGTACATACGTATGTACTGATAAAAAATTGTGTAGCGTTTAATAAATAAACTAAATATTGGCAATAGCCAAAGTGGTGACCCCGACGTGATCTATTCAACTGTATATGCGGCGCTATTTTCAACGTTCTTCAACGGCTGACCAACCCGCTGGCAAGACCGACAAATATTATGACGCCGTCAACATGGCGACAGCAGAAAACAAACTTTGCGAGGAGATCAAAGAGGTAAAGGCGCAATTACAGTAACTTCAATTGACTGCCACACAACCGGCCACTGCAAGCTTCCAACATTGCCCACAAATGAACATCCCAAAGTTCAACAAGTCTGATCCGCATCTTTGGTTTCCACAGTTCGACCGTTTTTTTCATTTGCACAACATCATGGCAGAAGATCGTAAGTTCGACATGATGGCGATATATTTGGACGAGGAACAATACAGGGCATTATTGCAATGAGTTGAAACAAATACACATGCGTCAAACAGTTAAAGGTAATATTTTACTAAAGCTGTCTCCATTTGTTGGTTCTTCAGGAATTCTACGTGTTGGTGGTCGGTTGAAGGCTACGTCATTCAGCATGGAAATGAAGCATTATCATCATCATTTTATCTCATCATTGCATACACTCTAGACGTATTGTTGAAATGTCTCATTTGCAGAACTTACATGCAGGACCCATTTTGTTAATGAACATTCTTCGTAGGCAGTTTTGGATCACTAGCTGCATGTGTCTTATTATGCAGGTCATCCGTTGTATTGTGTGCACCCGGTTCCGAGGAGTTAGTAATATCTAGCAAATGCCAGATCTTGATCCAAGTCGCGTTCAGCAAGCAAGGGCATTTCTATATACTGGTGTTGACTATGCAGGCCCTTTGTCTATAAAGATACACGGTGGAAGGAGAGCAGCCTCAAACAAAGCATATATCCCGCTGTTTATATGTCTTGCCACTCGAGCAATGCATATTGAGGTAGTATCAGGTTTAACAACAGATGCATTTTGAGCAAGTTTCAAAAGATTTGTCTCGAGAAGAGGTTTTCCGTCAGATGGCACTAATTTTATCGGCGCTAATCGTGAGTTGGCAAGAATGATACAATCGTAATCATCATTTCATTTGAAGAAGAACTTTTGAAATTTAATTTCATGAAGATTTACTACAACTTTTGCAGAATATTCTAATATAATAAGAAATAAATAAAAAGAATAAAATAATAAAATAAATTATTGTAGTTACAGAAAAAGTTTTTGGACTCAACACATTTTATTACCAAGCAATTGATAGACTGATTCATAAATATTACATTAAAAAAATTGACAAAAAGCATATTAAAGTGTCATGTATTTAATAAGAAATAAAGTAGGAGAAGTGGTTGTGTAATAATAACGAATAGATATGAAGAAGTAAAGATTATTTAATCTTTATTGAAATTGAAATAAATGTTTCAAGTTTTAATATAAATTTTAAATTTTAATGCATCTAAGGATTTTAATGCATAAGCTTGTATTTTATAGAAGAATTTATATACTATATCGCATATAAAATTTTTTCCTATTCCGTTAATGAAATCTAGAAGAACATAAATCCTTAGCAAGGCATCCACATATCCTTAGATATTTTTACGATATTTCTTGCTTATGACACGCATGCTGCGTTGAGTATCAACAAAATCCACGTAGGAGCGAGGTTTCATACCTTGGGTAATTTCATTTTATTGTATTCCATTTTACTTACCTCACGAAAAAAGAAAGAAAAGCAAAAAAACAAATATATTGACTGTGAAGCACGAGTGAATGTATTTATACGAAAAAAAAAGGAAGAAGTAAAAGTGAAAAAATGGGGATAATAAATACAATCAAAGTGAGAGAAAAAGTTGTACAAAAATAGGGAAACAATTTAACGTTGATTGCACATGGCTCAATATTGTGCTTGAGTCTTCTTATTCTTCGGTATCTTCTTGATGGGTTCATATGGGACTAGAGGAGTCGCCCAAGCGTATTGTGAGAAAACAGAGTTTAAGTGTAAATTGGAACACATGTCAGAACGTGTGTGTAAGAAATTGGGAAGCTAAGTCCTAGAATGTAAACTTGTCTGCCCTTGAGTGAAGAGGCGATGAAGAATTATACTTATTACGAGGTGCTTGAACAGGATGCATTAACAAAATAACCACAGGCGGCTTTCAAATACGATAAGGGTGAAGGTGTTAAGTTGCACAGCGCTTGCCATAAAATAAAAACCAAAGCAAAAAAAATAAAGGTGGCAATCTGATGATGAGGATTTCCATATACGAACATTAACATGAAGAGGGAATAGAATAATGATTATCGCAGAAAGAGAACATTATAAAGGATATCGACAAGGATACTAAAAAGACAATGAATTCTTTTCTTTTTAGCTGAAAAGTACCTGGAATATAGGATTTAACGCTTGAAGATTGTTTAATTTGTGAAGGGTTAAAGATCTCGGATGACATCAAGTTTGTGTGACGACATTCAAAGTCAAACTGAGCAAATAATAAAAGTTAAGTTTTATTATGAATAAAACGAGCAATTTTATTTTTAAACAAATTGAGATAAGTGTTCTGATAAAAAATGCATTTCGTTTTCTTTTAAAATACAATAGAATATAATTTAAGAGTTGTGCTTATGTCGCACGTACAGTTACATTGCTATTTTCCTCTTTTGTCGTGATGCAAATGCACCGGAATAATTCCAGCTTTATTAAAATTGTTGCCACGGAAAACTTTAGACAAAATCCTACAATTTTATTGTTCATTTAACTTGATGGGGTAAACGTAAAACTCCTTTATTCAAATTCACTTTCTTTAGCTTAACTCTTAGTGCAAATGAAACTTTCATTTGATTTGTATACAGAAAATAGTTTTGTTGTTACATCCCACGATGATAAGAACAATGTTACCGCTGATATTATTGTAGTCTTTCGCATTTTATCAAAAAGTTTGTTTTGTGGAAACCCAAAAAAGAAAAATAATAGTTTCGTAATTTGTAAGAGAAATAAGATACATAAAAGATTTATAAATACATAACATAGAAAAGAGGAGAGCGTAAGAGTGTAAAGTCATCAGTAAAATTTTCATTCAATACAATTTGAAAAGTTTTTTACTTCTTTTTGTTTAAGTTAAGTGAAATATTATTTGTATCATTTGAATTTATTTAAAGTTCAAGTTTATTTAATAAACAAGAATAAGAAATTCCTTTGGGAAAATGAAAAATCAAGTCTTTAAACCACAACTTATTGGCGTTATATATTAATGCCTTAATATCACTTGCACATTTCCTTTCCTTAAAGTGTGCAAAGCTTCACTCGAAATTAGATCAAAAACCAGATCTTAGTAAAATTGGGTGGAATGGGCCTTGGTAGCAGTTATTGATTTTCTTGTTTCTTACTTGGTGTTAAAGCCATTGATAATTTACAAGAGCCGTTCCATGATTAACTAAATACCCATGTAACCATCGGTGCAGTTAATTAAAAGTCTTTTGTAGACTTGATGTCTAGTCGAGAGTTTCTTTACTCACTAAAGTTTAATATATTGTACTTACATTTGCTTAAATCATGATGATTACAGAAGTTGGTAAATTATATTGGTTCCTTATATTTGCATCAGTTCATTTTCTTTATATTTTTCATCTTTGATATTGTAGGAACTTATTATTTATCTGAAATATTACACAAACAATCACATAAATTTAATATTCTGAGAATCTTTTGGTATAACATTGAATTTTTATATAAGAAATGAAGCAATTTATCATGCTCATGTTGTTATTCCTAAGCATTTAGAAGAACCTGAGTTTGGTATCTTCTACCATAGACATTTTATTTGCTTGTTCTTTTAACATTTCCTTCTTCATGCAATCAGTCACTTAATTATAGATTAAGATTTCGTATTTATGCGTCTTACTGTCTTCTGTCTTTTAATAAGTTCAGTTTCCAATTTATGTTTTTTTTTGTACTAGTCAACATTTTCAATATATGAATATATCTACATATTTATCTTCTTTCCATAGATTATAGAAACCCTGAATTATTTAACATTAACTCAATGTTTCTGTATTGCTCATTTCTTCTTGTCTTCTCTAGGCAATTTGTGTATTTTGAATGAATGAATGAATGAATTTCCTTGGACTAATTGGTCCCTTGTTTAAGATATGCATTTATAATCAAACATACAATCCCATTTAATCGAATCAAATCAAGGAAAATCAAATCAAATAATGAAGAATGCATTCCTTACTCCAAATTGACTTTTAATATTTGAAACTACAATAAGTTAAGTATTGAAAGTTCTTGGTATTGGATGTGATGGTTATTGTTTTCTTAGTGATTTATATTTTGTTTGTCTTTGCCAAAAACCAAATAATGAATTATGGGAACATGATTTTATTATAAAATTTTAGGATGAAGAATTTATAAAATAATAATATAATTTCAGGAATCAACAGAAGCTGTTGCACAAGCTCAATGGAATAGAATAATATCAATAATTGAATAAGCAATGTAATAAAAATAATTTTGGGTTTGTTGGATGAATGGCATTTGGTAATTTGGTTACTGACACTGGCTTCTCTTTACCAATAATGAGAGAAAATTAACTTGCTTACATTATTCTATAAAAGAAATTAAAAGACTTCAATAAGTAAACTAAGATTTCCCTTCTTTGTTGTTAATGGTTCCTTTACACTTCATTGAAACTTACTGTGCCACTCCCTTGCCCTCTGTGTTTCATCGTATTAGTACTTAATCTTTGAAATAAAGCTTTACGTAATCTCTGAAAGACCTACTTTTAAAATTTTATTGTGTATTTGTTTCTTATATATTTCAATGCTATTGGAAATCTTACAATAGAAAGTACAATACTTCACGTGATACTCGTATATCTAAAATTTTTAAAATTTATTTTAAAAGAGACTTTGTTTCATTTTCGATTTTTGTTAAATCACCGTAAATACTTATTTAATTCAGAGAAAATTTTATGTAGCAAAAATCTTCTTCAAACAGATGAATACTCACAATACACAATGACAATATTACATTGTTGTTGCTCTCTATTCATTTATCTATATACGAGTATATATATATATTTATATCGTATGTAAATTGTCCATATGGCAACGTGTGTAGTTTGCATAAAAAATTATTCTGGGAATTTGCATTTGTTGAAAATGAAACTTTTTCTTTAAATACTGAGGAGAAATACACACACATGAGAAAGTTCTATAAAGTGCAGTATAAAGCAACTTTGAAATTTTTTGATGAAAAATAAATAAAAGAATTTAAAATCATAACATTGTTCTTTTTTGCACTTTTTTTTCCATTAAATAAAAGTATTGTAGTATTCTGTTTACTATGGGAACAAAAACGAAAGCAAATATAGAAAAATATATACTTACTTATATATCTTGGGTTGATTTTGTTTACAAGGGAAGCAAATCTGTTTATGTATGCGCGAAAAATAGTGCAAGCATACAAAAAAAATTAAAAAATTGCATAGTAAAATAATGAAAGAGAAAAATATTCAACGAATCAAAGAAAATAGAATTATTTTTTAAATTAAATTTCAAAGGTCATAAAATCATAATGTTTTTCTCTGTTTAAATTATATTTATATTTTATATATCTTTGTTTACTTTGTTTTTGCATAAATTAAAAATGTAAGAAAAGTAATTAAAAGTAAAGTGCGGAGAAGGCAAAGGAATAACGATAATAATGCAATAACAATAATCATGGTCATTGTCCCCAACATCATCATTATCCTTTTCATAATCATCGTCATAATAATAATTCTGGTTGAGCACATGCGAGGACAATTTCACGGAAACAAAAAGTGAAAAATGTCGACATTTCCGCTTTACGCAATGCAGTTAGTTGTTACAAATTTCTCTGTTTCTCTGACTTCATTTTTACTGTTCGACTATGTAGTATAAAAAATTGCTTTTGTATTTTTATAGTTGCATTTACCGTTGTAGCCATCATCATCATAATCATCATAATGATTGTCATCTTGGTACACAGTTTCCGCATTCCGCGTTGCTCTGCTTGCTCACTTCGTTTGTTAGTTTTGGTTAGAGTCCTTGGTCCACTATCTCAGTTTCTGTCACACATAGTTTTTAAAAATGCTGACGGTTAACCACTTTCCATGTTGGATAGTGTTGCCACAAAAGTATTTATCTTTTAGTTCTGCAACTCGCACCTTTTCCACACAATATTTCTGCCATTTTTTTGTGACATGTTTTACATTTTTTTTTTTTTACATTTGTTTAGTGAAACAAGAAGAAAAATGTGGCGAAGTTGTGTTGAAAATATTTTATCAGCAGCAAATCTATTCTTTATCAACATTTTGCAGAATGTTGCACACGCTTCTTCAATGGAACAACAACAATAACAAGAAAATGTAAAGCAAACCTACGATCAGACAGGCAGGCAAGCAATCAAATCGACAAAGTGATTGAATGAGTAAATGAGTTAGAAAGTGAGTGGATAAAGGAAAAACAAGACAACTCATTTGAACTAAAACTTGAGCATTTCTTACCTTGTAGCAATTTTGACAGTTTGCTAAATTACAAAACATTAAGTTAATAGACTTCTATAAGATTGATACATTTCCCAATTTATGAACAACTAAACAACCAAAGGACGAAGAGTATAAAAATAAATATATTGTGCATACAAATACAGAAAATACTTGTACAATAGAATAATAATGAGAAATGAGACGTGGAAATATGTTAACAGAAGGCAAGTAACTTGAATATTTGGTATTTGAAGGAATGAAATAATAGTTTGATTAAAATGGGAAAGCCACAAAGCTACAGAAATATCATATGTTAAATATATACAATAACAATATGAACCCGAAGAATGGTTATTGTTCTTTCAAATTATTTTCAAACTCATTCATTCCCTGACAATGTTGTTGTTGAGGTTCTTATTCGAATGAACATCTATTTGTAGTTGTCCAAGGCATCGAGAAGGAAGGTGGTGGAAAAAGAATGTATGTCATCATTGTAGAAAGTTTAATATATAATATTATAAGAAGTTAATGGAAAGTTTGTAGTCAGCAATATTTTTTGGATATTTTCTTATTAACATTTTGATCAATTTTATTGCATTTAACATTTTTTTTTTTCAGCAAAAATAGCAAATTTTACGATTCTTATAAATCAAGGAATGTTTAGTTTTTCTTTAAGACTTTTTCAATTTCTTTAAATTAGCTTTAGGCTTTAAATAAATTTGTATAGGACTTTAATGGATTCAATTCAATCATTGAACAAGTGAAGAGAAATAAAAATGTGATTGCATTCAAAATAGTGATGATAATTTTATGGTTTTCTATAAAAATCTGCTAGTGACTTATTAACTTATATTTTCCTCCAATTGCTTATTTATTTCTTAGGCTTTTCTTTAGTATGAAAAAGTAATAAAGTAGTTCAACTTTAATTATTTTCAAATAAATTCATATTAAAAACATGTTGCTGCCAATTTGAATGGCGCTGACAACAACAACAAAAACAGCAAGGATATTCTATAGGCATTTTGCAACAGTCAAATTAAGCCAAGAATTACAGGTGAGAAAATTTTTTATGTTGAATCAAATTCTATTAAAAATCAAAACGACGAAAAAACAAACACACCCATATTTGTGTGCAAAGGTATCTTCATTTTTGCGTATCTTCACGCCTTAACAAATGTTATTACCTTCTTACCAATTTGCCACTCTGACTGATTGTAGAGTGATAAAGCTCATTAACAAATAATTGCGAATTCGTGAAAAATAAGAAATTGTAAAAGTGAAATTCAAACTGCACACACAAACACACACACACAGAAACTTGTGCGTATGAGTAATATTAATTTGGTTTTCCAAGTACCGGCACTTCATAAATTGTCACAATATTTATCTTCAACTCTCAAATACAATTCAATTAACGAAACGCAGTATGTTGTTAGAAATGTTCGAAACTCACGCACTGTTTTGCTAAGAAATATGTAGTAGGCAAAAGCTGATTAAAAATAACAAAAAATAGAAAATTTTAAGCCATTAAAGTAGTTTGGGTTCATTTACTTACTTGTAGTTAAGATAGAAGATGATTTTATTTTTTCTTTAGAGCATTAACATATTTTTATGGGACTAAACCACAATTCAATATAAGGCATAGAAAATGTGAACAAAAAATAGAAATATAGATAAATAAAAATTGAAAATACCAAAATATATTAAGACGATGTACAAAAAAGCAAATGGGATAAGAAAAACACTTACGGAAAATATTTGCATAGACTCAACCTAAGAATGAGAGTCGACATAAATCAAAAAGCTGCCTTTTGTCGGCATCAAATTGAAATAAAAAGAAAACACTCTCCCATATTCGGGAAGTTATCATAACAACATGTATTTATATGTGTGTTCTGGTACTTATTTGCTAAATTTATACACTCACCATTTCTTGTGTCTGGTTTTGTTGTCAGTGAAATTTTTATTTATGGCAAATGAAACTAAACCCAAAGGAAAATGATCAAAGAAACGAATGTTGCACAAAGTACAGATGACTACCACCTATGTATAAAGTCATGTGAATATATGTTTATATGTTTCTTGTCTTTCATGATATGCTTTAGCAAGGGAATTTCGGTCTATCAACATTTGGTGTGTTTTTACTTTTTCGACTCAGATGGCGCCGGCATTGAAGTATTTTCTTTTCCTTTTTTCTCTTTCTGTACCTTTTTTAATGCAAATGAGAAAATGGTGAGAAAAAAAATAAAAAAAAAAAATAGGTTAGAGGATGATAAAGGTCGGAAGAGTTTTTATTCATTTTTTTCTCAAATCTTATACGAACATACCTTCCCTTATTCAATTCTTCTTCGTTTAAAAACGACGTTAGGTTTTCATTAGAAAGTTTGGAAAAGTGTTTCTAAATTCCTTCAAAGTTTTAAAAAGTAATTCAATTATTCAAGTTTAAATCGAACGTAACGTTGTAAAAATAATGACTCCAAATTATTGAGATGAAAAATAAATAACTTAATAACAATAATTCGATAATTTTATCTACAAACTTTTGAAGTCGAAGATTCATTACTAAGGTGGTATATTGTATCCTTGTCATTGTACAAGTATGATTGGCAAATTGGTGATACAGTTTTCAAGTCAAAGTGAGAATCTTTCGCTTAGTTGTAAACGTATAAAGTGTTAATTTTTAAATATCTGCTTTTTGTTAATTTCATATGTTTTTCAAATACCAATGAGTTTTTTTTTAATCTTTTCCTTTAAAGTTTGATCTGCTTTTATTCAACTCAGTTTCCATTTTCCAGCAAATAATCTCCTTTAAATATAAAGTGAAAGCTTTCCAAAAAGTCCCTGAAAATTATCGATTTCATTCGAGAAATTCCTTCTAACTAGAACTGTATTAAATTTGTATTTGCTTTTTTTATTACTTTACTTTTAATTTCCTTTCTTCTTACTGAAATGAGTTCTTCTCTTCGCTTGCTTTTATTTTTACAATTACTTTTTAATCACCTTACAAAAAGTTTTTAATTATTTTCGACATCTTCTTCATCTTCTATACAAATTCTCTATTATCCCTCAATCTCTCCAATTTCCTGTTGGTCCTCTACAGTCTCCCTTATTATCCTGTTAAGTGGTGGTGGGTGTCTTTTCGTATTATTACAGAACATACTGCAAACTTTAAGTTATGCAAATGGTGATGAATATGAATCGATAGGTTGGTTGCTTCTTGTTGGGTTTCTTCAACCATTGAATGAAGTTGTATGCGGTTTAACACAATTAGTCACGATAAATTAACATCACCATCATTATTTTCATCATTACCATAATTATCCAATCAGTAAAATTCTGCATTCCAAATTGGATGTACTGTTTACGCCAACAAACTTTTAATTTATGCCAAAACAGCCTGAGGAAGACAACTATAATTAACACAATAACATTCACGGTACAATACTAATTTGGATGAATATATGCTTCCGAAAGGACTAAAGAAGAAACAGTCTTAACCTAAAACCTCATGCATCAAGACCTAATAACATCATTAGAAAAGTTTCTTCAATAAACATATGAGTTCAGGATCATTACTTTGCTTTACTTCAGAAACAAAAAGAACAAGAGAAGAAAAGAAAGTTGGAAACAAAATTGGGTTTTCATTAGTTATCATGGTCTATAATACAATACATATATACCATAGATTATGTTCTGCTTAACTCGTGTATGGGACACAAATATATACAATAGAATTGATCTGACAGAATGTGCTAACAAAAACACAGTTTATTTTTGTTCAATGTGTTGACCATCCAAGGCGTTGGCGCACAACATACCAATTATTACTAATATAAACATGAATACTTATGACAAAAATATAATGGCAATATATGTCAAGTGCCCAATGGTATAGCCATATAGTAAAATGTATAAAAAGAGCTTCAGGATATAGGAAATTGTTGCCTTGAAAACTACACAAATCGCAAAGCAAGCAAAGAACCATTAGGGGGGAATATATTTACTTTATACATATTTTATATGGTGATGCTGTTCCAGGTTTTCAATGGTCATCAAGTAAATTGCGAGTCAAGTGCTAATGGTGTTTTAGTGACATGAAATATAAGTAAAACCACACAAATTAAAATTAATTATCCAATGTCTGTCTATCACATAGAATATAAATTGTCTACACTTTGCAACAACTTGAAAATTTTATTGGTAAAAAATCTGTGGGCATATTCTTTTTTGTTTTCTTGATTTGTTTTAGTTATTTTAAAGCCAAGACACATGAGGTTGTGGATTTTGATCCGGAGGTTGCTGATGATGTTGATGGCAATTTTCTTCTTTTCGTTTTTGACGTTGCATACATTAAGGCGCTAGTGACGAGACTGAGACTGAGGCCAATGGTAAATTTTTCGTTGTTACTGATGATGCTGCTGCTGTTGTTATTACTCTTGTTATATAATATCGTCCTTCTTGTTGCAGTTGTTGCTATTTTTGTTGTTGATGGACTCAAGTGAAGGAAGATTCACCTAACTGAAACACGCTACTTCGCAAGGTTGGCACATTTCGCCATAGATTTGTTTCCTTTTGCTGCTGCTGCTGTTGCTGGTGCTGTTGATAATGGTATTGTGTTCTTCTGTGTGTTTCCTAAAATATGTTTATACCTACCTACCTCAGTGTGTATGGATGTGCGGTCTGGATCTGGCCACTTCATTTTATTTTGACACATATGGTGGAGAGAAATTTAATGAAAAAAGGCACATGGAACAAAACAAGGCCGTTTCTTTGTTTCGCTCTTCGAGTGCAGATAGGAATCCCATGTTTGTATGATATTCATATCGAGGAAAACAAAGAAAAATTTATTAAAAATGAA
>JBAMAW010001484.1:0-13087 GCA_037043295.1 Amiota minor | reverse complement strand
GATAGCAATCGACTTCTTTATTGAGACTTTTGCAAAAATGTTATTATTTGTTGGGGAGATGGCAATAGAAGTACACATTCTGCGAAAATTTCAAGAATTCAGTGTACACCATATAAGTTAAAGCATATGTGTGAGTGTGTGTATGGGCATGATCGCGTCGTTTCACACGTATTTACTTCGTAAAGGCATAAATGAGATAGCATGGTCAAAGAGACAATGATGGTGGGGAAAGAGAGAGTTGCGAGAATAACAAGCATGATGAAATATCTAAATCGATTAGATATTTCGTCTTATTATTTAAATATGCCTTCCCGATCTACTACTACCTGGTAGAATTCAGTGTAGTAGAAGCCAGAGAAATGAAATGAAAACAGCTAGAAATGTTATCGCAAGTACTTCAAACGACCAAGATATTGTTTTATTGAACGAGTACGTATAAAATTGCATTGAATTTAGTTCCCCGTAATTTCGAGTCTTTTAGCTGTTGGTCTTTAATATTACGTTGTGATTTTTGTACAGCAAAACATTTTCAATCTGAAATTATTTTAAGTATAACTAGCGCTTTTACTTTGTGTTGTCATAAGAGAATAGTTATATTACCAACCCTCCTCATTCAGAATGTTCTTTTTATGACTTTAGTTCAAGGTTTGAGCTCAAATGATATTATCATTAAACAACGTTCCAAGAATTACTTTGATAATATCCGTTCTTATAATGCTTTATTTGCAATGATAAGTTCTGAATTGAAATTAGATGACAGAGTTTTCAATGGAATTTATCCGGCATATGCACAGCTTCATTTTTACGACGTTGAAACTGCTGTACGTCATAGACTGAATGCTAGAGCAAATAATGGATGTAATGTGTCTATTATGTATGAATTAGCTAATGAGTTGGATCGTGTAAATGCGTTTGTACGTTCTTTTAGGTCAAATGGCTGAATATTGTCACCGTGCTGAAAATACAATTGCTAATGTTTGTATGGTGAATAAAGAGTGTGATCTTCGTCGATATAACGGTGCCATTCAGACTGGTATTGCAGCTATTTTTAGGAGCACTGACGGTGAACCGCCTTTTCAGAGAGGTATAGTTGTTTTTCCGAAATTTACACGAGAACTTCATAATGTTTCTATTTTGGTCTCTTCATTAGATCCGTTGGCATATCCTTTGTTGTTTCCTAATGGTGATACCGGTTGGCATGTAAATATGTCACATAACATTGCTTCTACTACTAATTCCCATGCTCCTCGAAACAAGGTTACTAAATTAAAGTATACATGTTATCGTCTTGCTATTCGTGATTATGTTAGTCTTCTGCATTCTTCCCAAAAATTATTTCTTCAATGGATCGTTGACATGTACGTTCGAATTGAAAGTACTAGATTACATTTATTTAAACGAAATCAGGCTGCTCTATGTGTAGACCTTTATAAAAACTTAATTTTTATAACTTTTTTATAATTTTTAAACATCAAAACCCAAATGGTAATGATTCTCGAGTTGGTCACAAAGTAATTTTGCCTACCACATTCATAGGTTCTCCATGAAATACGTTTTAGAATAACTTAGATGCTATGTGTATTGTACAGCGAAAGGGAAAACTTTCTTTAGTCATAACTAGTAACCCGCCCCGGCTTCGCACGGGTAGATAGATAGAAGATAAATTATTATTTTATTTTAGTACTTCATGTGGACAAGCAAAACCCAACAATTCCTTACACTACGTTTTGTTTATAGGAACCACCCCACCAGCGGCTCTGCTGGGCAGGTATGTCAAGGCTGTTTTACGAAAATAATGATTTATTTATGGAAACTAAAGTTTAGTGGCTTAGAGCCCCGCTGTAAACAATATTTGACAGCATCCAAACCCATACAATATAAAAAAAAAAAATTCAGTGTACAAACGCACAAATTTGCCCGAGCTAGGAATATTAAACTTAAAGCCAGAACATACAGCTAGAACCCATGACAAGATATTATTGTAGTAGCTCAGCATAATATTCAGTCAGAGAGCCAAGAAATGTTATCCTTGCATATAGCATATGTTATTACAATACCAAAAATAGTCTGGGACCCATTAAAACTGTTACCTATCAATTACACTATTTAAATCGAACGCCTGACAAAGGAAATTATGTATTTAAAAGAGTTTCGTTTATTTCTTGAATTCATTGAGTGTTTTTGTGTTATTAAATATTTAAAACATTTTGGTCCTTAAAGCCGGATCTTGTCGTTTTCCCCACCAGTGATAAGAAACGCAAGATTTAAACCAGAAACCTAGTATCTGTATGAAGTGCAAAGGCGCCTATAGAACATTTGGTCTTTCGAAGCATTCTGTCGTTTTCCCCCACCATTGGTAAGAGACGCAAAGTTGTAAAACAGGTTGGTTGAAACGCTTTCTCCTGCACAAATTCAGGCAGGCGGAAGCCTACTTGTTGATGAAATGGTATTAAGTGATTTGCCAACAATGCCAGTAATAAGCGATGAAGAAGTGATTTACGCTGTGTAGCGGTTCGGAATTGGTAAAGCACCAGGTTTAGACCTCTGAAGATTGCAATAAAGCATAATACAAAGCCATTATCGAATTTGTTCGCAAGATGCCTACGAGATGGGGCATTCCCAAGAATATGGAACAAGCAACGGTTGGTTCTATTACAGAAACCAAACAAACCGGCAGGTGAACCAAGTTCTAGAGCGGTTAATCTGTGTAAAATCGATTATATTAGCACCAACTAATGAAGCTTGCACGATGGTGAATAATGATATTCGAGGTCTGTTTAAAAAGTATCGGCAGTTTTGAATTTAGGCGGGCTGCGTAATATTCGATTTTAATTTTTTTTTTTGTTTTTTTTTGATGGCGTTATGTTGGTATTCATGTTCCTCACTTATGCTATCGGACTCTCCCGACCGAAGTAAAGTAGCCATATCAAATTTACGGTTTTTTTTACTATTCTTGTGTTTTTTACGTAAAATCACACTCATTTATTTCAAATAACATAACAAGACTTCTATGGACTTTACAAGTACATTATGGAAAATTCAGCAACTTTAATAAACCTGTTTGACCACCAGAACATTGATACACATCAATTAAAATGTAAATGTTCGGTTGTTTTGGTTCCACAATTCTAGGTATCAGTTCATTATCAATATAAATATTAAGAATCTTTGGCATTTGCGTAATCTATTACATTTTATAATTTGGTGATAATATCTCTTCGATAGTGATTGGTGATCCAACACGTAACCTTCGCATGCCTATGCCAAAATCTCTTTTTGGTGCTGCGGTTCTTCTTGAATGATGATTACATACAATATTGGTAATTAAAGATTTTTTGACAGCAATGTTGTTAGATCTCTTTGGAACATTTTTCCGATCGCCACTAGGTGCTGATGTCGTATTATTCTTTTCATGAGGAGGAATTTTAGCTTCTATTGAACACAATTTTTTTGATGTTATCTTAGCATTTGCCATCGGTTTTTCTGATATGGTCAATTTCGATTTAACAAGGTTCTGTACATTTTCGCTTTGATTCAAATTTTGTTCTTTACCACCTTTAGATCTAAAGTTCTTCTCCAAGTTCTCCCTTGGATTCTCTTTTTTTCTTTTAGTACCTCCATGTACTTTGAATTTGTAAGAAAATATAATAAAAAATTCTATGAAAGGAAAGCAAACTTTACTTTGTGATTCTGTACGAATTTACATATTTCTAGATTGTTTCTAAGAAAGGAAATAAAAATCGTATTGACTGAAAGTGGATAGGTGGCGTGTTCATTTGAAATTACTGTTTTTATATTTTAGATTATTAGAAATGAAATGTCAGTACACTTTCGAGGACGTTCTAACACCAGAAGCTGTTTTAAGAAGTTCAGATAAAAAGAAAGCCGCACAAAACAATGCACATTGTCTTGTGCGGTGGAGAATGAATGATTATGCATGAGTAAGAGAGAGATAAAAAAATGTTTCACTGATGTGTGTTTACTTTACGAAAGAGCGTACGAATAAATGGCCGAAAAATAAAATAACTCTTTTGTATTGAAATAGTATAACACTACAATATTCTGTATTATTGTTTGACCATCTACTTTAGAAGTTTCACTTCTATATTGTATTTGCCTAAATAGCTCCAATATAATAATAACATCGTCAAATTTTGATTTTCGTCACAATTCATTTTCATATACTTTGGATTTACTCCCCTTCGCTAAAGAAGTTTCACTTCAACATATGTACATCCATTGATTAAAAGTTGAAAATAAAATATTTGAGTGTGTAATTTTTTCGACGTGGAACGCCTTCTTATTTTTTACATCATTCTATATGGAGAACGAGTAACTATCTGAAGCAAATGAGAAATTTTTGCATTCAACTTATTCAAACTTACTTTCAGTTTAAACTTAGTTTCTTTCCTTTCATCTTGACCTCATTTGATTTCATATCAAATTTCTTGTAAATATTTAATTGGTTATTAGATTCCATTTGCCTTTAGAGTAACAAGAAGCCTTTGCTGTGTCACATGTGATTCTTCATTATTCGAGAGAAAGATTTTAAATCATTTGAGAGCAATAAATAATCATAGAGATAAGTGAGTCAATTGTATCGAAAGATTATGTTAAAATTCGTTTGATTATATTTAATAATAATGTAAAATTTTGTTATTTTCTTCGGATGATTTTCAAGGGTCTCGTCCGTAATTTACATCCATCAACCATCAACTTATTGCGTGACGAAGTGTTTGTAAGTATATTTTTGGCTTTTAAGACAGGACATGCATATGTTATGATCGGTCTTATTAGCGCTTGCTACAGTGGTTCATGTGTTGAGCTGGACGCTATGTCGAAGTCTTTCCAGTTTTTCCTTATGTTGGGAGTTGACCGGGGGTAAGAACAGAATAGTTTCGCATTTATTTAAAGTAATATTAAGTTGCCAACTATTTGTATATTTTTCGGTTGTAATAAAGTCTTTCCGAAGTTGTGTATTGATACAGTCTATTTTATCTCCGGGGGAGTAGATGATTATATCGTCTGCACAGGCTATCACATTATAAATTTGATTTAGCAGATCAAGGATAAAAAGGTTAAATACCTTTGGGGAGTTAACTTTACCTTGTTGTAGCCCATTATTGAGATTAAAAATTCTTCTGCTGCTTATGTTGTTAAGGTGTGTTGTAAATTGTTTTGAGGAAATCATAAGATGCGTTGCAAAATTATAGAACCACCTAAAAATGTTTGATGTCTTAAAAACGACAGATTGTATAGAATCCTAAAATGTGTGGAAAGCAAAATAACAAACTTATAACGGTATGTGGTAAAAATTGTTAATGTAAAGTTTTAAGCAAATAAAAAAAGCTTTTTTTTACTGTTGCATTCTATAGAACCAATTGCATTTTATTTGATTGTAAGCCATTATACAGTTAATTTCTAAACGTCTTCTTCATCTGTTTCACATAAATTGTGTTTAATGAATTTGCAATCATTTAATTTAAGATATTCGTTATGAAGACTTGAAGGAATACATTTTCTAACGCAAAGTGATTTTAAATCATTAAATTTATTTAATGAAATTTTTAATTCTTTGGGGTACATAGAAGGAGGTCCTCGCTCAGTGGATGGATTTATCTCAATGGTCAAAATTTCTATTTTTATTAAAACTCTTGTTTCGACAATAATAGGACGGAACTGCGGAAAATGAACGTTACATTCACCTCTTCAGCTATTCTTTGAATTAATAATGGTGGGTATGGAATGTACCCCTCTTAGTTGGCCGATGTGGCTCATTCTAACAAATGTACTGTGCATATATTAGAAACATAGTGCCTAAATTTCAGTTCAATAGTCCAAACAACAAAAAAAATTTTTCTAATTAGAACATGAATTTTAATGGGGGTTTGTATGGGAGGTACACTCCCTAGTAATCCTTTCAAACCATTTAAATTTCAAGTTCGTAGGATAACTGGATAGTATAGCTGCAATACAAACTAAAACGTTTCTTATATGGGGACCCTTTTAAGTTTTCGAAAATATTTTAGTTTTAGTATTTGTTGCTGATTCCCGGATAAAACTACACATATGACCTTTTGAGTTCGAAATCTCAAAAATTATATTTAAATTAACATTTCGCTTACGAATTTTAAAACATAAGTACTTAGAATTGCACTAGCAGTTAGTCGCAAGCTTTTCTTTGACATTTCATTCTTCTTTCACATCATGTTGTCATAGATGTAAATTTTCTTTGTTGCTATTATCTGAAAAATAGTTGAATTCAAATGATTTATGACGTGATCAAGGTGCAGGTGCTTTGGTAACTAAATATGGTAGGAATCCATGCTATCGCAGTTGTATTTTGATGATATTGATACTGCGGTTAATTGAGATTACGTGAATGTGGTGTGATAATTTATAAATGCGGGAAACTGCAATTGATTAAGATAGAGTTTATCCATTTGTTCGATCTTGTAAATTAATGCATAAATTTTGTAATAGACCTGTTAACATTTATAAGAAGTGGTCTAAGGTTATTAAGATTAACAGAGAAATTAGTAGGTTTAATGGTGCTGTTCAAACAAATTTTGCGATTATTTTTATTACCACAGATGCAGAACCATTTTTTGAAAGAAATTCAATAAATTTAATTTTAACGTCCGTAACATGTCTGTTTTAGATAGTTCATTAGATCCTTTGGCGTATCCTATTGTATTTTATTTCCTAATGGTGATAATGGCTGGTATAATGACATAAATAATAACATAAGTAGCAAGTACATCTAATGCTGTTGTGCAAAAAATCGGGTTACAATGCTACAATACGAGGTATGCTCAAATCAAATCGCAAATTTTGAATTTACGCGGGCTACGTACGAGGGTCAAACAACAAGTACTTAGCCTCAACGCCCGATGGCGCTGCTATTACAAAAGAGTGTTACCATCGTGCAGTACATTCTTTTAGTAGCCTACTGTCAAAGTTTCAGTCAATTCTCTTCATTAGTTTCGTTTTGATAGCTTTTGGAAGCGACCGTGTCGGTCAGTTTTACATAAATGGAAAAAGAGCAATATCGTTCGGTGATTCATCTTTGGTGTGTTTGGCGCTGTTTAAGCGCAATCCGGCGGAGTTCTTGCATCGTTTCGTGACCGTCGATGAAACATGGATTCACTGGTACACACTATGTTGGTACTCATTTCCCTCACTTTTGCTATCAAGGTCGGCCATTTTGAAACTTAATAAACTTAACTAACTTTCAGACATTATAAGTTTCTAATTGATGTGCATGAAATGTGCAAATTTCAAGACTTTAGAGTTACTAAATGGTATAGCTCTCATACAAACCCAAACCCAAAATTTAAGTTTTTATTAGAAAAACTTTTTTGTTTTTTGTGTTATCGAACTGAATTTTGAACACTATAAGTGTCTAACCCATATTCAACAGCCATGTAAAAGACCCTAGGATTAAAGCTCCCATAAAAATATTGTGGTCTAAGTGATGAAGTGCTGTATGTGTACTAACTATACCCTAAACATAAGTCAAATCAATAATCAAATATTTCTGAATGCTCAATCACGTGCGTGAAGACTATATGAGCAATGGCAAAGACGAAGTTAATCTTCTTTTTACTTGTTTTTTGTTTCGAGATATCCCTATGCGCATAGTTTGGGTATCTAAACAGGCCACGCCGCATAAAATCTAAAAAATAAAATGTGTATAATGTACCAAAAGGAAAGACGTAATCAATTTCTACAGCTTCGAAAATGTCGGTATGATTATCTATTTATTCCAAAAAAGTCATTACGATTTGAAATTGTTCTCTGAGTAACCAACAATAGTTGTTGTCAAGGTCGGACTCCCCGAATGAAGTAAAGAACCATATCAAATTTACGGTTTTTTTTACTATTCTTGTGTTTTTTACGTAAAATCACACTCATTTATTTCAAATAACATAACAAGACTTCTATGGACTTTACAAGTACATTATGGAAAATTCAGCAACTTTAATAAACCTGTTTGACCACCAGAACATTGATACACATCAATTAAAATGTAAATGTTCGGTTGTTTTGGTTCCACAATCCTAGGTATCAGTTCATTATCAATATAAATATTAAGAATCTTTGGCATTTGCGTAATCTATTACATTTTATAATTTGGTGATAATATCTCTTCGATAGTGATTGGTGATCCAACACGTAACCTTCGCATGCCTATGCCAAAATCTCTTTTTGGTGCTGCGGTTCTTCTTGAATGATGATTACATACAATATTGGTAATTAAAGATTTTTTGACAGCAATGTTGTTAGATCTCTTTGGAACATTTTTCCGATCGCCACTAGGTGCTGATGTCGTATTATTCTTTTCATGAGGAGGAATTTTAGCTTCTATTGAACACAATTTTTTTGATGTTATCTTAGCATTTGCCATCGGTTTTTCTGATATGGTCAATTTCGATTTAACAAGGTTCTGTACATTTTCGCTTTGATTCAAATTTTGTTCTTTACCACCTTTAGATCTAAAGTTCTTCTCCAAGTTCTCCCTTGGATTCTCTTTTTTTCTTTTAGTACCTCCATGTACTTTGAATTTGTAAGAAAATATAATAAAAAATTCTATGAAAGGAAAGCAAACTTTACTTTGTGATTCTGTACGAATTTACATATTTCTAGATTGTTTCTAAGAAAGGAAATAAAAATCGTATTGACTGAAAGTGGATAGGTGGCGTGTTCATTTGAAATTACTGTTTTTATATTTTAGATTATTAGAAATGAAATGTCAGTACACTTTCGAGGACGTTCTAACACCAGAAGCTGTTTTAAGAAGTTCAGATAAAAAGAAAGCCAATTTCCGAATCGGATACTTTTCGCCTCAATGTAAATTATTATTAATCAAGAGAAGTAAAAACAGAAGAAAGCGATAAGTAAGAAATGGCTCAAAATAGCGAATTCGATTTCATTCGTATTCGTGCAGGTCTCTACTTCAACCACGATCCCAAGTTCAAAATTCGTCCCAATGACGTCCCGGTATGGACGCGACTTTTGAAATCGGCAAGTATCTCCAAGAAGCGATCATACGTAGTAACTAAGTGCTTCTGAATATGTACGAAATTGGGAATTCTTAAACACATACTACATATAAATGACATACATATAAATACATATGTATTTTCACAAATTATTCTAATTTTTCACTAAGAAGAAGGAAAGGAAAGAAGACCCTTTTAAGTTTTAAAAGACCAATGTCAAAAGAAGATTGCTCTCATTTCGGTCTGTTCGCCAGTTTTTATATAATTAAGATTCTCAGCTTTTGACATTTGCGTGAGGCTGGTGAATTAAATATTTCAACGGGCGTTGATTGCTTACTCATCACTTCAGTTCAATTCAACAAAAGCAGCTTGACAAATTGTGATAATATGATTCTGATGATGGTTGTGGGGTTGTTGATTGAGTGATGGTGGGTGTGTGTGCACTGGTGTTGGGGAACTGTACTATTGATTTGACTTATGTTTAGGGTATAGTTAGTACACATACAGCACTTCATCACTTAGACCACAATATTTTTATGGGAGCTTTAATCCTAGGGTCTTTTACATGGCTGTTGAATATGGGTTAGACACTTATAGTGTTCAAAATTCAGTTCGATAACACAAAAAACAAAAAAGTTTTTCTAATAAAAACTTAAATTTTGGGTTTGGGTTTGTATGAGAGCTATACCATTTAGTAACTCTAAAGTCTTGAAATTTGCACATTTCATGCACATCAATTAGAAACTTATAATGTCTGAAAGTTAGTTAAGTTTATTAAGTTTCAAAATGGCCGACCTTGATAGCAAAAGTGAGGGAAATGAGTACCAACATAGTGTGTACCAGTGAATCCATGTTTCATCGACGGTCACGAAACGATGCAAGAACTCCGCCGGATTGCGCTTAAACAGCGCCAAACACACCAAAGATGAATCACCGAACGATATTGCTCTTTTTCCATTTTTGTAAAACTGACCGACACGGTCGCTTCCAAAAGCTATCAAAACGAAACTAATGAAGAGAATTGACTGAAACTTTGACAGTAGGCTACTAAAAGAATGTACTGCACGATGGTAACACTCTTTTGTAATAGCAGCGCCATCGGGCGTTGAGGCTAAGTACTTGTTGTTTGACCCTCGTACGTAGCCCGCGTAAATTCAAAATTTGCGATTTGATTTGAGCATACCTCGTATTGTAGCATTGTAACCCGATTTTTTGCACAACAGCATTAGATGTACTTGCTACTTATGTTATTATTTATGCCATTATACCAGCCATTATCACCATTAGGAAATAAAATACAATAGGATACGCCAAAGGATCTAATGAACTATCTAAAACAGACATGTTACGGACGTTAAAATTAAATTTATTGAATTTCTTTCAAAAAATGGTTCTGCATCTGTGGTAATAAAAATAATCGCAAAATTTGTTTGAACAGCACCATTAAACCTACTAATTTCTCTGTTAATCTTAATAACCTTAGACCACTTCTTATAAATGTTAACAGGTCTATTACAAAATTTATGCATTAATTTACAAGATCGAACAAATGGATAAACTCTATCTTAATCAATTGCAGTTTCCCGCATTTATAAATTATCACACCACATTCACGTAATCTCAAATTAACCGCAGTATCAATATCATCAAAATACAACTGCGATAGCATGAATTCCTGCCGTATTTAGTTACCAAAGCACCTGCACCTTGATCACGTCATAAATCATTTGAATTCAACTATTTTTCAGATAATAGCAACAAAGAAAATTTACATCTATGACAACATGATGTGAAAGAAGAATGAAATGTCAAAGAAAAGCTTGCGACTAACTGCTAGTGCAATTCTAAGTACTTATGTTTTAAAATTCGTAAGCGAAATGTTAATTTAAATATAATTTTTGAGATTTCGAACTCAAAAGGTCATATGTGTAGTTTTATCCGGGAATCAGCAACAAATACTAAAACTAAAATATTTTCGAAAACTTAAAAGGGTCCCCATATAAGAAACGTTTTAGTTTGTATTGCAGCTATACTATCCAGTTATCCTACGAACTTGAAATTTAAATGGTTTGAAAGGATTACTAGGGAGTGTACCTCCCATACAAACCCCCATTAAAATTTATGTTCTAATTAGAAAAATTTTCTTTGTTGTTTGGACTATTGAACTGAAATTTAGCCACTATGTTTCTAATATATGCACAGTACATTTGTTAGAATGAGCCACATCGGCCAACTAAGAGGGGTACATTCCATACCCACCATTATTAATTCAAAGAATAGCTGAAGAGGTGAATGTAACGTTCATTTTCCGCAGTTCCGTCCTATTATTGTCGAAACAAGAGTTTTAATAAAAATAGAAATTTTGACCATTGAGATAAATCCATCCACTGAGCGAGGACCTCCTTCTATGTACCCCAAAGAATTAAAAATTTCATTAAATAAATTTAATGATTTAAAATCACTTTGCGTTAGAAAATGTATTCCTTCAAGTCTTCATAACGAATATCTTAAATTACATGATTGCAAATTCATTAAACACAATTTATGTGAAACAGATGAAGAAGACGTTTAGAAATTAACTGTATAATGGCTTACAATCAAATAAAATGCAATTGGTTCTATAGAAATGCAACAGTAAAAAAAAGCTTTTTTTATTTGCTTAAAACTTTACATTAACAATTTTTACCACATACCGTTATAAGTTTGTTATTTTGCTTTCCACACATTTTAGGATTCTATACAATCTGTCGTTTTTAAGACATCAAACATTTTTAGGTGGTTCTATAATTTTGCAACGCATCTTATGATTTCCTCAAAACAATTTACAACACACCTTAACAACATAAGCAGCAGAAGAATTTTTAATCTCAATAATGGGCTACAACAAGGTAAAGTTAACTCCCCAAAGGTATTTAACCTTTTTATCCTTGATCTGCTAAATCAAATTTATAATGTGATAGCCTGTGCAGACGATATAATCATCTACTCCCCCGGAGATAAAATAGACTGTATCAATACACAACTTCGGAAAGACTTTATTACAACCGAAAAATACACAAATAGTTGGCAACTTAATATTACTTTAAATAAATGCGAAACTATTCTGTTCTTACCCCCGGTCAACTCCAACATAAGGAAAAACTGGAAAGACTTCGACATAGCGTCCAGCTCAACACATGAACCACTGTAGCAAGCGCTAATAAGACCGATCATAACATATGCATGTCCTGTCTTAAAAGCCAAAAATATACTTACAAACACTTCGTCACGCAATAAGTTGATGGTTGATGGATGTAAATTACGGACGAGACCCTTGAAAATCATCCGAAGAAAATAACAAAATTTTACATTATTATTAAATATAATCAAACGAATTTTAACATAATCTTTCGATACAATTGACTCACTTATCTCTATGATTATTTATTGCTCTCAAATGATTTAAAATCTTTCTCTCGAATAATGAAGAATCACATGTGACACAGCAAAGGCTTCTTGTTACTCTAAAGGCAAATGGAATCTAATAACCAATTAAATATTTACAAGAAATTTGATATGAAATCAAATGAGGTCAAGATGAAAGGAAAGAAACTAAGTTTAAACTGAAAGTAAGTTTGAATAAGTTGAATGCAAAAATTTCTCATTTGCTTCAGATAGTTACTCGTTCTCCATATAGAATGATGTAAAAAATAAGAAGGCGTTCCACGTCGAAAAAATTACACACTCAAATATTTTATTTTCAACTTTTAATCAATGGATGTACATATGTTGAAGTGAAACTTCTTTAGCGAAGGGGAGTAAATCCAAAGTATATGAAAATGAATTGTGACAAAGAACAATGGGAAAGTTCACAATATTATATATGGAGCTCTATGCCAAATAGAATATGAAGTCAGTTTTAAGCTGAGATCATCAACAGTAATTAGAATATTTGTCAGTGTTATACTGTTTAAATAAAAAAAGTATATATTATTTTTCATATATTAGCTCTTTTCGTAAAGTAAACACAACACTCAGTAAAGATTTCTATTTTCTCATCATAATCACTAGTTCTCCACCACACAAGACAATGTGCATTGTTT
>JBAMAW010001482.1:0-48397 GCA_037043295.1 Amiota minor | reverse complement strand
TTTGTCAATTGAATTAAATAAACTTTCAGTCATTGCAATTTTTAAAGAACTAGAACTTAAACAACATAGGGTTTTGTAAGCAAGGGAAGCAACTAAGTTTGTGAACCAAAAATAATCTTTACTGAAACAACAACTCACTCATGTAAAAGTAAGTTTAAAATCTGCTGATTACTGATCATTTCTTAAACTTTTGTGATCAAATGAGTTTTCCTCATGGAAAACATTTTGTTTTAGATTTGTCTCAACTTTATTTTACCCATTTATTGAGCCAATTGATTGGTTAATGGATTTGGCAATACTCAAAGTCTTATCAACTAACATAGTAAATCTAAACTTGTTTTAAACAAGTTAAAGTTTCGATCTCTAATCTCGATTTAAGCAAGTAAAATCAACACATGTTTCTGGTTTCAAAAACATTGACAGTAATCTTGACTGATCACAACTTCTTTATTCAAATTTTAGAAATACTCGTAGTACAAGAAAACAAAATATACAAAAAACTTTTTAACAAAATATGCGAAATGCACTACAAGTGAAAAGAAAAACATTCATGTAGTCACCATCACTTTAATCTTTTGTTTTCAATACAAGCACTTTTTCATATAAACTTTTTCCAAATGTGGGCATTCTGTGTGCAATATTATCAGTATGGTATAAGTGCATCTGTGTGTGGTGTGTTAGCATTTCTTTTTTTGACTTTTTCAAGTTACTACTACTACTATTGTTCTACTATTGTTGTTGCTGTTCTTGTTGTTCATTTTGTTAAAAAGTATGTGTTGCAAGCAGTTGAATGCATTTCGACGTAGTCGTCGTCGTAGTCGTCAGCTGTTGCAACATGAAAAGTCGAAAAGTAAACTTGAAAGCAAATGGCAACAAATGATGGCAAGGCGTGTCTCCAAAAAGGAATAAAAAAAATATGGGAATAAGTCATCATGAAGACTAAGTCAGATATATATGTATATGGATCTTTATGGGAGAGAGGGAGAGTGCTGCGTGCCTAGTGAGATAAAAAAGAGAGTTTGTTTTATGTTTTTGAAATTTTTGAAAAAAAAAATCTTTTAACTACAAATCAAATTGCAGTTTAGGACTTTATTCGAAAAAATATTTGAACAACAACAGCTGAACAACAACTGAAATTTTGCAGGTATTTTGCCATTTCAAGTTTTAACTTAAATTTATTTTATTTTCAGATTTCTTATTTTTTTTTTTTGTATGCACATAAGTTTTAAGTGAAATCATTTGCAGCAAATGCAGATAAATTTAGAATTTTACAATACAACAATATACACGACAACTTGACTATAAACTTGGTAAATACTTTGAAGAAATATATACTCATATACTTAAGTGTGTTTGTTTGTGTGTTTTTGTTCATTTTGTTGATGTAGTCGTTGAGCAAATATTATATAATAATAACAACAACTGAAAATCAATACAAAAGAAGTTGCATGCTTACATTTTGTTACATATTTTTATCGAGAAGTCGTCATCGACTGTCTGATCTTGGCATTTCCATTTAAAATTTGTATTTTGTTTTATGTTTTATTTTATCGCTTTCATATGCTTTTGATCGTCAATGATAAATAAATTGTTATACTTGCTATAATGTCTGTCACAAAGTCATGTGAATGCCACACGAACCATTGAGATAGACAAGTCAGCACTCTTCACTATCGTCATCATCATCAATGTCATCAGTGTTTTTGTTGTTATATTTCAAGGTTCATACAGTGTCACGTGCCCACCAAAGTTCAGTCATTTTTACAACATAATGTGTTAACATCATTGAACATGATAATGATGATGATGATGAGAAGATGGAAAATCTTTCATTAAGGATTTCAATTTGATGGAATTTTAAATATCTTTTTTTCCACAGATTGTCCTGGACTGGACTTCCAAATATATTTTATTTACTGAGATAATGCAATATTTTCTTTATATTAAAAAAAAAAAAATACTTGAACAACAGACAATGGAAAACATATTAAATAATAATAATAATAAACTATGTACGTGTGCTCCCACAAATTGTTTAAATATTTGCTACCCTTTATTTACTTATTTCTTGTATTTGTTTTTGTAAAATCTTGCACATGTCAAGTGTCGTGAATGCTGTTAATAAAGATTTGCATAAAATAAAAATAAAAACACAACAAAAAAAAAAAAAATATATATATACATTTTTATTTAAAAACCCCAATTTCACATAGATTAAATTATTCAAAATCCAATAAAAACGCTCACATATGCATGATGAGCCTACAACCTACAAACATATTCACATAGACAGACAGACAAACATCCAAACACTTGTATTTTTTTTTTACTTATAAAATAAATAAATAAAAGTTTTTAACTTTGACCATTTGTTGTTGTTGCATTTGTTTTGCATGCAGATTTTTATGTTGTCTTTAATCTAATTTTTTATTGGAAATGTACATTTTTTTATTTTATTTATTAAATATTTTATTTTACTTTTTACTTTTTACATTTTATTTTTTTTTTAATTTTATTTGGGGCTTAAATTTTAGTTGGTTTTTCATAGTTGAATCCAATTGATGATTAAATAGTAAACATTTTTCACGCTATCATAATTAAGTATTAGTACTTGCCTTGATGTTTGTAATGCAAAGAATCGTGAATTGAAGATCTCATATTGTACTTTGAATAATGACGGCATCAGTGCAGAAGTTAAATCCTAGCAATTACCCACGCCATCTATAGATAGGCGGTGTTTTTTTAAGTCGTTTCATACCCCTGGACCTACAGAAGTTAATTTTACTAGGATCAGTTTACATTTGATTTGAAGACCAAAAAACTCTGATGTATAAAAGAAAAAATCATGGAACAAAAATGAATTATTATTAGATTTAATGTAAAACTTGGTGAAACTGTGTCAAAAAGATTCCGTTCGATGCAGCACAGTATGTATTTTTGATCGGGGAACAAATATGAGATCACGTCACCCACGTGTGAGGGATGTTCATTGAAAACTATTTATCGATATTTATTTACATATATATCAAATCTCTATAACGATATGTTGCGATTTATCCAAAACAAATAATATTTGGCGTGCTGCAGAAGTCAGTTATCGGTATGGGGTAGCCGTGCAGAAGCACGTTCACAACTGCTGCTGTTGCTACTGCAATCGTGTATGTGGGTATAAGTAATTTGTATTTGATTGCTTTCAAAGAGCAAAGGCCAAACTCCATACGACGCTATGTTTTGTGCATGTTTCAACGGCACAAGGTCTACAATACGCGTCAGGTGCATCAGCTTCTTGATTAACAAAACAAGTCTAAGGGACTCGATAGTCACAATGCAATGAAGCAGAATTCCTTATGTCATTGATTTGGGGATTCTCTTTTAAATTCGTTTTTGCAATTTGGGTTTTAAAATTACAAACAAAAGCTGTGTGCCGCCGAAACGGCGAGAAAAGTTGAAAAGTATGTAATTTTTGACGGCAGACACGTACGATGGCAGTGTGAAACGCAACGTATGAAGTAGCTATTATTTCATAATTCTAAGTTTTCACTTCGGTCGGCAGTCCCCGCGACCTCCGCTCTCAGCATCTTTCTTTTTTGTCGCTAGAGAATGATCAAAGTTCAACTCGCATTCGAAAAAAAGTTTGCGATTTTATATCTAATGACCGCAAAGCTTTAGTAATAATAATGAAAGGGGCTTTGAATATTAGCATAGAAACGTTTCAACTCAAACTTCTCAAGGATTTGGATGGAAAAAAGGTTTGAGCAAAGTTTGTTTAATACACTTTAACTAATGACGAGGTATAACTTTATGTCAATCATTCTAGAATAGTCAGAAATGATCAAATCATCCAGAAAACAATTGTTAAATGGCATGAAACGTGATGCTTTCACTCATTTTGAAGAAACATATGAAGACCAACCAAAGTGCTTGAAAACATTTGAATGATTGATTATTAAATGGATGTAACAATTGTTATGCAGCGAGAAGCATCCTGTACCGACAAAATTTTTTTTTTCATTTTTTTTTTTTTTTTTTTCAATAAAACCGTCGTAGAACGAGAAAATTAAATATTGAAATAATCATTGTAATTACGCGACATATGACTTGACTGTGATAACCGTTTAACCTGAACCTGATTGTTGTTTTTTATTTTTATGTTTGGGTTTTTCTTATTTTTTTCTTTTGTTCTGAGTGCAGATCTAACAGGAAATAATCAATCGCGGGTCGTGTTAGTTACTTGCTTTTTAGTATTCTTATTTATTTTTTATTTATTTCATTGGATATTTGGATATTAAAACTGACATATTTTTATATTTTCCCCAATTTTCCTTATAAATCAATATTATTAATATATGAGAATTTTGCCAAAACTCAAATCTGGATTAGTTATCTGATCTTCTCGACTGATTTGTTTTTTGTGTTTAATTCATTTATAATTTATTTCTGATTATTAAAATTATGACAATCATTATTATATTTTTTCTCCGTTAACAAAGTTTCACACTTTGGTAATCAATTTGTTTCTTATTTCTCTTCGCTTAAGTATTTCTAGTATTCAAAACTCCAACCATTCGCAACAAATTATTTGAGTTGTCTTTTTTGCAATCGTTTTCACCATTTTCCAATTGCATCAAATCATTATGATCGCTTAGATCAGGTTCTGCTCTACCTTCATTTCTAGTATTCAAAGCTCCAACCGTTCGCAACACTTCGCTTAAGTATTTTTCATACTTTAAAATTTTTTTCGGTAGTTTTAATATATGGGTTGGCAATGATTTTTGATCTGGGTTAGTTAGTTTTTGTTTATTGGTATGGGAAGTTATAAATTTTATATTTGGTTTATTTGAAATAGAGTTTCTTCTATAGAAATTACTATGGGTAACATATTTTTATCTGCCTATTGAAACGATTGATTTTTTGTTTTTGTTATGTTTATTTTGATTTATTATTTCATTTTCTTTGCTTTAAAAAAAGATTTATTTTTTGTGTTTAATTCAATTTATTTATTAGAACTAAGATTATAATTACAAATTATAACCTAGTATATAATACGAGCAATAGCGTCAGAGGCCTTCAGCTCAGGGGAAAGTTAAGAAGGAAAGGAGGAAATTAGAAAAGTGCAGGACCAGACTTGCCTTGAGCGGGAATTGAACCCACGACTCTTGGGATGTCAGCCCAGCGCACTAACCTCTGGGCCAACGAGCCAGTCTTTTTCTTTAATTCAATTATAATTATTTCTAATTATTAAAATTCTTAAGAATTTTCAGACTGCAATTGCTGTTAGTTTGCAATGTTAGACTTCATAAGGCATGAAGTAAATTAAAGTTTGCTTTTCCGTTTATTTACTCATAATTGTTTATTTTTGAGGCTCTTTTTTTTGTTTTTGTTTTTTTTTATATTCCAATTATTAAAGTTCTTATATTTTATTAAAACCGTAAGCTTATTGTATGCACACAAAAAAAAAAAAAATTTGGAAATAGTTTTCAAGCAACCGAAAATACCCTTCATTTGACTTTGTCAATTAGACTAGTTGGCAGACCACGGTCTATAGTACTCAGTCGTCAATTATATATACGGACAATCCAACAAATGTACAGAAAGCAAACTTCTTGCAAAGTTTAGTCCTCTCGAAAAACTGAGATACTCATTCATGAACATTCGGACAAGAATGGGATCTGTGATGTCTCCATATGTCCATTACGACAAATTTGTAATACAATTAGATGTTCTAAAAAACCAGATATTCCTGATTTCATCTATAAATCAATGTTGTTCTTTTAATGTTTGGTCCATCAGTACACATCCTCACTCATATTTGCTAACAATTCCTGAAAATGGGTACCTTATATAGGTTGTATTGCACTAGAGATTCTTTTCCTCCTCTTCCCCATTCATTGAATTTGAAGTGTGGCCTGGGGCTCAAAGTGAATAGATGACGCTCTCTGAAGTGCTTAGGAGGCGATTACGTTTAGATATTTGACAATTATTTTATTTTGATAGGAAAATTCTACTAATCATCTAAAGCCGTAAGTAAGCAAATAAATCAGGCCATTACAGGCAATACACCAGTGTTGACCACAAAAAAAAACACGGGAAAAACAATTGGAAAAACGAAAAAAAAATTGTGATGATCCTAGTGGTGGCAAAAGCATCGATGATGACACCTTCGTAATTTTGACATTTTAATTCGTTTTGAAAGGAAAGATGGAAAATTAATTGATTTTTTAAAATATCACAAACCTAATACCTTTTTCATAACAACACAACTCTTAGCAACATTATTAAAATACATCATCCTTTCTATAAACATAGTTACATCAGTCATTACTGCTTTTTATCAACTCCATTTGCTATTTACTATTAAGTTTACTGACATCTTCCGCTCAATAGACAAAATTTGCATCAAATGTAATTGTGCAACAGTCAACTTACTAAGTGTACACTTATTCTGCGCGCACTTTGCAACTTTCCGGACCACTCCATTAGACCACTATATGTATGTACTTATTGTGCAATGCATATAGTATATTGTATAAACACAACAATGAAACTAAATATTATTTGCTTATTCCGGCAACTAGAAAGAAATGAGAAAAAAAAATCCTTTTAATACGAATGAGTAATTCTATGTGTATAGAAAAGAATTTAAGGGGAAAAAACATAAACGCCTTTGAAAAGTTTTCAAAATATTCAACCGCAGTAAATCTCATCATCATCATGATCCTAACGTCGTCTGGCATTGCATACATGACAAAATGTTGTAAAGGAAGCAAAAAAAAAACCATAAAAGTACATTTCAACTCATTTTCATCGATTCTATATTTTTTGAGCTTCTTCAGTTTGTTCATTGTTAACAACATGAAATGTATTTCATTTATTTTCTTAATTTTATTTCGCTAACCTAGTTGTCACTGTAACTGACACTGGAATGCACAAAAATGTGGTGGAACAATCCGGACGAAAAACATGGCGAAGGAAATAAAAATAAAGGAAAAAAATATATATATTTTTTACTTTTATATGGATAGCGATGGCGACGGTGATGGCGACTATTTTCCGCTTCTGTTCTTTCTTTTAAAAACAAGAAGAGTAAGAGAAAATATATGGGAAATTATTTAAAGATTCTTCTTTTCATTTTATGCTTTCCTCGCATTCATAAAGTAAAAGTTAATGAATTTGCATGAATGAATATTTGAAAAGCTCATGCTTTAAATTTTTCTTTTACGCTTCAAAACCACATTGTGTTTAATCGTCTATATAGTAAGTAGATATAACATGCTTACATTATTCTACAGAATATACAAAAATCTTTTGAACATCACATTTTTTTTTTTTTACATTCATAAAATATATAGAAATGATTTTTTTCTTTTTTTTTTTAATAAGAATGTAATGAAATGAAATGAAAGAATGAATTTTCTTTGAATATTTCAAATGAAAAGAATCAAATATTCTTTAGTTATAAAAATCATTTCAATAAGTCTAATTCTTTTGATCAAAATTTGTATTATTAATTCATCTTAATGTTGTATGTATGTATGCACAATATATAAAATATTTTAAAATACTAAGAGCTTAGAATCAGAATTTTGGGTAATTTATTTGTTTTCATAAAGAAATTTCATTGAAGTTGATTGCTCTGTTTTTTACAATAGATCAAATATCTTATTAATTTTATAAAACTCTTCCTTTGCAAAAATATATTTTGATATTTCAATAAATCATTTATTTGTTTAAACTATAATTTCTGAAACACTTCTAGTCTCATTAGGATTATATGAGAAGTTCAGAGATATGTTCATAAACCCAACCCATGTTCAAATATTTTGTTAGCGAGAATTCTGTATTTCATGTGCAAATAATTATTTTTAATGAAGAAAAATTTCCTCTGCAGCACAGTTCACACAATTTTATTTCACAGACATCAGGTGGTTTCTAAAGTTTTATAGGGTATTCCCCTTTTCTTTTAAAATATCCACAGAATCACGTCCACTCAATTGGCTGTCACAATCAGTAATCTTTTCAGTAATCCTCACCTTTTCATTCCCCATATCATACCATGTTTTTCCCCTTCTTCTTCCTCGTGTTGGCAGCACTTGCCGGTCACAACGATTTGATTTGTCACAAGAATACTTTATGCTGAAACTTTTGGCTTTTAAAACATTAAACATTAAATGTTTGAGCATTGTGGAAGATCTCAATTGACCTAAGTCCCTCCATTTTTTTACTCATCACGTTGTGAATAGTATTATAAGTTTGTCATGAAGTTTGTAAAAGACAGAAGAGTATAAACTGTTACAAGAGAGTCAATTAACCAGTTTAACCTTAATGGTTTACTTAAAATTTGACATTTCATTGTGTTATGCTCTCACTATGTGAGTTTTCTATTTTAAGCCAAGATACTAAAGTGCGGTGATAACTGGTGGATTATGTCTCAAGCTAAAATATAATGTGCTTATATTTTTTTTTTGTATTTTCAGAGATGTTTGAAACCAGAATTCCAACTGGTTAAGTTGGGATTTGTGGTCTGCTAGAAGCTCCAATAATAGACATAAATATTTGTGTTTTTAAGCCTGATTCACCTAATTCAATGATGTTTTTGATAATTGAGAAAGTAATCTATTAGGGTACTTCTATCCACTCATGTGTCATTCGTCGGTTTCAATCGGTCGGTTGATTATCTTTTTTTATTTTTTTAATACAAATCATGAAATAATAAAATTTATATGAATTGTCTTTAAAAATTTTTTATTTACATTTTCATAATTTATGAAAATTTCATTAGTTTAGTAGGTCATTCTTATACTTTTGATCAAAATTCTTTCCATGGGATGTGTACACAATGGGTATGAAAATCATGCAATAATTTATAGCTGGTAATTTTATCAGTAAATGAGAAAAATTCATTGCATAATTATAGGGTTGCCTTCACAAAATGGCGTAAAGTGCTTGTGCAAGGTTTTTTGTATAAGTTTCCAAACTAGTTTTCGAAACATTGTCGTTTTTTTTTTACTTATTTGCCTAAGTTAAAAGCTAAAAGTTGAAATTATACGCAAATCAAAAAACCAAAAAAAAAAAAAAGAAAGGAATTTCGTATAAAAATGTTAGGTTTAACGATGACAAAAGCGCACACAAAAGTATGCAATAAATCACAAAAGCAAAGGCAAAAGTCGGCAAAGTGAGCGCAGCAGAGCATCATGGTTACCATAAGATAGATAAAGTGAAGGATACTTTTACAATAAAGCAAAAAGTGAAAGCTTGTAGGAACAAACAAAATTTGTGTGTGTGTGTGTGTGTGTGTGTGTGTATCAATGATTGCCCTGTGTTCCTTCTTTCTGTTTGAAGCATTTCCGACTAAACCTAAATTGGCGACAACTGGGTTAAATTGTCACGACCACAGTAGCAATAATGTTGTTCTTGATGATGATGCCGATGATAATGATAATCATGGGATAATGGTGTTAATAATGATATTTTCTGTTGAAAATAAATGGTAACACAACTCAAAAACCAATAGACAGACACTTTGGCAAACGATTTATGATGACGACAATACCATGGCATGGCATAATTTGATTTTTTCTATAAAGGATTTGACTAAATCTTTCTCTATTCTCTACATGAAACTGTATGGTATGTTATACAAGAAGAGAATATACAATAGAATAAAGAAAGAGAGAGAGAAAGGAGTGTGGGAAACTTTCAACACAATTGACACAAAGAACAAAAAGGACTAAGCAAGTCCTCCATCCTCTTTAAGTGTATAAAACCAAAAATGGCGCATCATTTATTATTTTGCACTTGGAAAAAATTGTAAAAAACCAAAACAAAAAAAAAAAACAAAAAACATTTACAAGAGAATAAACGATAAAACCAAATATGTACAACATTTACTGACAGACAGACAGAGAGAGAGAGAGAGAGAGAGAGAGAGGGAGAGAGAGAGAGAGAGAGAGTAGGGTCCTTTTTATAGAATGTAACTGCTGCTCCTAAGTCTGACTTTATTCTTTGAAATGCGCGAATTAAAGCAATAAATTAGTTTATGGTTTTGTGATGTTCTGTTCTTTCTTCTATTCATAAGATTACTTTTCATTTGTTGTCATTTTATATGCCCATGTCTGTGTGTGTGTGTGTGTGTGTATCTACACATATCCTTTATATATCTGTCTGTCTGTCTCTTAGTCACTTAGTGCCTACTCATTTGATTTGAAAGCATACTACGCAAGGCAATAAGTAAGAATCAGAATCATCTTGGCTTTTCCACTAAATTGCTTTGCATTTTGTGTAGCATATTTTTGGGCGTGTGACATTTTTCATAAGTTTCTCTCTCCCTCCTCTTCTGCCTGTAGACATTGACTTCTTTTTTGAATTTTAAACGCAAACAACAAATACAGTTTTCTTTCTTCTATGCCTTTCTTTTCTTTTTCGGATAACCTAAGATATACTGAGTTCTACTTTTGAGAGTTTTTGAAGCATTTTTATGGTTCTTTTCTGTTTGTTTGGCTTATTCTTTTCATTGTTGTTCTCATTCCCATTGCTGTTCTTGTTGTTGTTTTTGTCAGATAATCTGTTTTTTTATGGATTTTCTTTATGATATTTATGCGCGATATATATCTCAATCGTTGTGGTTTTGCCTTATTTCTATAGTGACTTTTACTAGTATGTCATCTTTTGCTTTTACTTTATTCCATAGGTTCATTTTATTTTTATTTGTGGTATAATTTTTGCGGCTTGACAGTTAATATATTGAAAAGGTTTTGTTTCCCATTGATGGTTCTTTTTTTTTTTTTTTTTGGGAAGTTTGGGAAAATGATAAAATGCTTGTAAATAAACGGAAATTTATAAACGATGCGCGGCACGAAACGCTGAATTTATATTACAGAAAATGGCAGTAAGCGCATGTTTCTTATGTTAAAAAAAAAAAAAACAAAGAAAATTGGGAAATGGCAAATAAATATTTAACTATAAAAGAAGAGGTGTCTATATTTTATATTTGCAAAGTGTATAATTTATAAGGAAAACTTAAGACAAATGTTTTTGAAGCTGCAGTGATATTGAATAATTTATAAACGAAATGTCTTCGGTTGTTTTGTGTTTGGAATTATTTAGTTTGGTTTTTTGTTTTTGTAAAATAAAAGTAATCAAGTAAAGCATATGTTTTGATTAATGATATTTAAGACACTCTAAGTTGAATACATACATATGTATATGCCTTGAATTGTTATTCCCATACTTTACAGTAAGAGGTATTTTAGTTATAATGTTTAATAAATCTCTCTTTGATTCGGTTTTTTTGTAGGGAATAATGAAGATTCTTGATATACATATAAGTATTTATATGATTGCATTGAAGAAAGTAACATTTTTGAAGGCGCAAAAGAAATGTTTCGAATCTGAATTTCAGTGTTATTTAACTGTTCTTCAAGAACAAGGAGAGCCTTGACAGGCTTTTGAGTTTTATCATATCTGACAGAAACAGCAATAAGGATTCATGTATTTATAGACACGACCCAAGCAAGATTCTTTAAAAAACAAGAAATTGGCGATTATAGAAGATCAGAAGAAGAGTAGTAGTGCTTGCTTTGTTATAAATTTCCTACAACGTACAGCTTATAATGATGGATGAACTTGTTATACAGTCGTATTGAGATCCGTCCGACAATTTCGGTGATTATTGGGCAAGTTATAATAGTTGAAATGTTTTGCATCTGAACAAATCAGCTTTCGTTTCTAGCCTTTTGTTAAGGCAACTTTTGTTAAAACGGTAAAAATATAGGGAACGAATATTTCCACACTCTTACGCTTTGGATCATTTAGTGCTGCATTGTTTGCAATGTGGCAGAAAACCTAACGAGATTGATCACAGGTCAGATAGACCATTATATGAACAATATATTCACTTACGGGAAGCCTTCTTATGGACTGTGTACCTGTAAATCCATTATCAATCTCTTACTAACCTTTCTGAGCTTGTGTTTCCCTGCGAAGATCAGAGGTTTTTGGCCTTTCTCGATGGTGTCGGTAGCGTCTACCTCCAAGGTAAAAGTTTTCACAAGGATCTGAATTTTCTTTTGTTAATACAATAAGATATATAAAATTATATGTGCGTAATTTTGTTATACTAAACCTTCATTTGCTCAATGTCTTTTCTTAAGGCGAAACAGCAACAGCATTTGGTTTCTCATAAAACTAATCTTTTGGTTGACCGGTTTCAATCATGAAGATAATCTAAACTTAAGTTTCTGTTATTGTTGTTATTCTTTAGCAATATCATCAGTGTACAATAACAAAGATGATGTATCTTTAGTGGATATAAGATTCCTAATATTAGGCAATTTTGTTTTTGTAAGCTGGTGGTTGTCATTCTTATGTTGTTTGGTCAAATCACGAGCAACAGTTTTGTCAGTTTTTGTAGCCCTTTTTTTAATATCGTGATTTTTATTAACACAATATATATATGAGTTTATAATGGAACCATGAACATTTAGAATTGGTTAGTCTTTCATTGTGATCATCGATTTGGTAAGAGGTGCAAGCATCGTGCTGCATCTCTTTTGATAGAGATTGCTTCTTCATTCATACAAATCAGATGAAGATAAAAAAAATTTAGAAAATATGTAGAGATTTTTTCTCTAAATAGTTTCATGTTCTGATCCATCTTTCTCAGCGATGATTAATGATCTATTTACAGCTCTCTCTCTGAGCTCTTCAAAGTTGCCATCAGAAGCAGACTCTATCCTTTTAATGTTGGCAAAACTTTTCAAGTTTGGAAACCAAAACTGATCCGAGGGAGCTAAATCAAACGAATAGGATTCGTGAGGATGAAATTCGAGTTTTAACTCGTTGATTTTAGCTGTCGCCACAAAGGACATATGAACTGGTGCAATTTTTTCTATCTTCACTTTGGAAGGATGTCAAACAAATACTAAATTTGTTAATTTTGCGGCCACAGTTTTATTTGTCAAATACTAAACGTCTTCTATAATTCAGATTGGTAACTATACCAGAAATTATTGTAGATTAGCTTACGATTTCTTGATAATTTCTCGATCCCTTTAACATTATTAGATAGAATAGAACTTAAAGAAAATTTATAAGAATCAATTAATCATCATTAATATTAATATTATTTTCATTATCATCTAAGTTTTTATGGAACAAAGGATAATTAAAATCATATAATATTTTCCTTTTCCTATTTCCTTTTTTCCCCATTCTGAACATAATTTACCATATAATAAAATCATTTATATCCTTGATGTAATGAACCATTGGAGTCTATTTAAAACTGAAAAGCGTTAATTAACTTTTAAGCTTTTGATTCTGCGCAAAAAAACATTCTACTAAAACAAATATAAGAAAATAAAGAGAGAAAGACAGAAAGAAAGAAAGAAATTTATGCATTGAATAAGCAAAAACTATGAATTCGCTACGCAAAAGTTTCTAAGTAAATTTTCGCAAATGAAAGCTACTAAAGCTAATTATGCTATAAAAATGCTGAAAAACAAATTGAAAACTTTGCTAGATGAACGAACAAATGTAGCAAATACACACCAGAAGACACAAACACACACATATCCACATATATATACACATTAGATAGATATACAAATATATGTATGTTTGAATGTATAAAGAAGTTCAAGTCTAAGAAGAAAATCATAGATACGAAAATGGGTAGTCAAGCTAAGCTGAAAACATACAGCAGAAGCAGTGGTAAGTAGCAAAAGGAGCGAAAGCGTCTTCGAAAAGGATCAAAGGAAGCTGTTAAATAGCTTAAATGGTGTAAAACGTGTTCAGAACAACTGTGCGCATATGGCTTAGGACTAAGAGATGTACGAGTGACTGAGTTTGTGTGTGTGTGTATCTGTGAATATGCTCAAGATGGCAGTCAAACAAATCCATACTAAACCTTAAGCCTTAAGTAAACATGCATCTGCAAATACACAAATACAAACACATGCGTAAGCAAAGATCTAAGATGCACAGCCTCAGTCAGCTACTAAACCAAAAAACTTGAACACAATGCACCAGCAGCAGCAACAGCAGCAAGAACAACAGGCAAAACAGAAGCAGAAATAATAGTAGAATTGGAAGAACAATTGAAAGGACTCAAAATGTTGAACTAACAATGAAAGATGGGATGGTATAGTTAAATGGCATCAGAGGTTTCTGCATCTTTCTCTCACTTTTCCAATTCTTATATTGTAGTTACCATCACTTGGCTGACTGCCTTGGTTTTGCTGAGTGAATAAGATGAATAAGAAGCGCAAAAGAATAAAGGAAAAAGCAGGAAATTGAAATGAAATTGTAATCCTTATTTTAAAGTAGAGCTGTTTGCTGCATATGTATAATAAGCGAAGGAATATAAGCCATTCTTTGGCAGTAGAAACATGCACGCGCGCAAAAGCATTTGTTTGTTTATTTAACAAACAAGAATTTCGCATACACAAATGCACACATGCACACACGGAAAGCTTCACATTCAATTGCACATCATATAAACAGTAAACTTGCTGGAGGCGGCATAGTCATAGGCAGAGCTGGTGGATGATGGTGGAATGCAGTCAGCGAAGCATTCGTTTGAAACAAGTACGCGGAAATGCAACCGCTAAGCAGACGTTTCCTGCTTCAGCTTTAACTTCCGCTAGAATTGGCGGCGGCGGCGACAATGACAACAACGACGGCGACGACGACGGCGACGAAGGCTCACTTTGAGCATATCCTGGCATATGTTCAACGAATGCCAACCCAACTTAATGTGCAGCTAAGAGACAGGATTTTTTTTTTTCTCTAGTTATATATTTTCTTCTTTTCGCTAGGTTTTTGTCTTTTTGTCTTTTTGCCTTTTGTTTTGTTAGTTTTCTATTTTCTCATTTTCTGATTTTGCTTGCTGCTTGTTTATGCGCTTTTTACTACTTCCTGCTGCATGCTGCTGCATGCTGCTACTGCTACTGCTACTGCTTGTTTATGTCCTTGCGACGTCTGCACTTTTAATCGTCCTTATTGTTGTTCTTCGTATTCTCTTTTACTCAATTCCTTGTGCAACGACTTTTCCAGCTTTCAATTTCTTGCATGTTGCCTCGTCTTCCTTGTTGTCGTCATCATTGAAGTTGAATTTGATTGCGTCCTGAAGGTGCCGCTACCTTCGCTACTATCTACTGTCTAGTACCATGAGATTAGAGCATGTGTCGCTGACAAATCTCATGAAGCCAAAGTAACAGCTCTTCTCATTCTAGTTAGCAGGGCAACTAGTACTCACATCACTTGTTGTAAAAGACTCTTCAATTGTGGTTGTCTCAAGTCATTGTGTCGTGTTCTCCTGGTGTCCTGTTGTCGTGGTGTCGGTGTGTCGTGGCGTCATTTTGTATTGTTGTTCCATTGTGTTCTAACTCTTCAACTGTGTTTTACCACAAAGTTTATGCAACTATGTTCGCCCCATACTCACTTCTTTTTAACTTTTTTTCTATTATTTTTTATTTGAAGATACTTTTTGGTCTTGATGTGGTTTAGGTGTATTTTTTTTTTTTGTTGTTGTTGCTGCCACATCTCTATACAACTAAATGTGACAATGAACAGACATAAACACGTTTTGCAAGCTGCACAAACTGATAAAACGTGCAACATGAGAAACATGGGTGGGTGGCAATTGCAACAAGCTTCTTTCTAAGTGTAAGCGTGTGTGTGTGTGTATGAGCAAAGTGTTAAAAAAGTATCTTACAACAATGACACATGTACAGTGAGTGAGTGCACTGTGTTAGTATGTATAAGTATTTGGATGCCTTTAAATTGTTTATAAATGGTGGGTTATAAAAAGTCGCACAGCATGTGATAAAAATATATCTGCATTTATTCCCTTTTTCATTTTCTTTGTTGCAACAAAACAGCGTGTGAAAGAGTGATGAACACTTTGTTGCCACAAAAATTTTTATGACTGCACTGCACTCATAGTGTATTTATTATTTTATAGAGCATGCGTGTGTTTGAATTTCATTTACTTCCGTTTTCCCATTTTATTTCTTTTTTTTTTCTGTTTTTGTGTTGATTTGACAAATTATATTTTATTGCTAGTGATAATTTACATGCTTGCAATTATTAGGTCAAAGGTTGAGTGTTTGAATTTTGAAATTAATTTGTTTTAATTCCTAACAATAAGCTTTTGATGATTTTTAGGGTTCCGGACCCAAAGGGTACCAAAAGGAACCCTATTGTAGAGACTTCATTGAACGTCCGTCCGTCCTGGGGTCTTATCTCATAAACCGCAATAGCTAGAAAGTTGAAATTTTCACAGAAGGTGTAGTTCTATCCAGGCATCAGCAGCAAATACAAGAACTAAAATATTTTCGTAAACTTAAAGTGATCCCCATACAAGAAACATTTTGGTTTGTATGGCTGTTATACGATCTAGTAATCCCACGATCTTGAAATTTGGATGGTTGGGGGCTATACATCAGAAACCAATATTGTCGAAATTTCAGTTTGATCAGATTACTAGGGAGGGTACTTACCATACAAACCCCCATTAAAATTCAGGTTCTTATTAGGAAAACTTTTTCGTTTTTTGTTCTATCGAACTGAAATTTAGACACTATAAGTTTCTGATATAGGCGCGATATATTAGTTGGTATCAGTCAAATCGGTCCTCTAGGGGGAGTACCTCCCATACAAATCCCAATCTGGTACGGAACCCTTCGAGCACGAGTCAGACTCGCACTTGGCCCATTTTTTTATAATTTCTCAAAGAATTTTCTGTTGTATTTTCTTCTTTCAAGTTTTCTGCTTCACATCTAAAAATTCTAATAGTATTTAAACTTGTTTACTTTTGGATGTCAATCAATATGAAAGTGAATTCATTACCTTAATGGTCACATTAGATAAACGGCATCATCGTTACCTTATTTTGTGGGCCTGACAATGTTTACAGCTTCAAAATACTTCATAAATGAAGTCTAACTACACAACCGCCATCAGCGTCAGCGTCACTTAATAAACAAAAATCAGCTGTGCATGTTTATATGTTGCAATTAACAATAGAATATTAATAATACTAGTTGCACTGAAGTTGCATTATAGTTGAATTACAACAATTTACAATTAATGGTGATATTATTTCAAAAATTAAGTGTTTTATTGTTTTTTTTGATAAATAATTAAATAAATGTATTCCAAAATTTCTTGTTGCCAATCAAGTTAATTTTTATTCATTAAATGCAATAACAATTATTAATATTAAAGTAATTAGGCCCTCACTTCTTCGATTTGAGCATGGAAATAATTTAAAATAAACGAGTATAAATAAAAATCAAACACATGTTTGCCATTCACTAAAAATATCAAACAGTTCATTTGGTTCACAGAAACAGCTGTTTTCTGTTCACAAAATATTTCTAGTTGCATTTACCAATACTGTTTTCGTTCGAAGTTGAAAATTCCTCAACTTTTGGCGTTATAGTTTCGAAGTCGAATTTTTGTATTGTAGGTTGCTTCATATGATTCAATACACTCCAATTTTTGTCTTTCAATGGAAACAAATCAAAAGTTCTTATTTATAACGAATTCAGGAAAATTTCGAGTATGGAAAACTTTCACTATTTAACTATTTTTTTAATTTTAAATATATTCAAAAGGGTCACTTTAAGCATTGTATGTATACACAAGTATAACGAGGGTCACAAGAAATTACACACGACTAAAGTGTGTTCTGAATTAAAAGTTTTATTACTATGAAATTATGAATACAAAATAAAAAAGTTAGTATGCAGAAAAGTTCAAGACATAAGAATTGTTTTTAATATAAACGAAAACAAGATCAACACATCATTAAAACATGATTCCTTATGATTAAAATAGGTTTAATTTTAATAAACCCAAAGTAACAAATTTAAGTTAAAAAATTAATTAATTTTAAATTTTAATACATTGTATGCTTTCTTTTGATTTCAGAACCCCATTGGACTATGTTTTTTGTCACATTTATTCTTCTTTAAATCTTCCTTGCCTAATATCGTCCTCCATCTGATCTTTGTATCAAGGTGTTCCCACAAATGTTCAATGGGATTAAGGTCTAAAGTTTGTTGCAGATGATCAACTGTCTTAGGAGTCCTGTATAATAGTCATTTCTTTCCTATAAAATGATTGAGTAATCCAATTTGTTACGATTTCATAAATATAAGATAAGCAATATGATGCCGCCATGCAGCCCCAAAACCATAAGAGAGCCTACCCCATGCTTGACTGTGTTAATACGCCTTATCTTCCATGTCATTTTTGCCCTAAAAAATACAAATAAAATTTTTCCATACCAATACCACTTTCTTTGTCTTATTATTTAGATATAAACTTTCTCTATGTTTTAAGAATTATGATATTTAAAATCTCTTCATAGAAACTTGACTTTATTTGAAGTTCTTAAAAGCGTAGAAATATTGAAATATTCTATGAAAGAAGCTGAACTTTAAACAAGCTTGGTCTATAATTAGTTTGAAAATGTGTAAGCGATATTCATAAGTATATTCTTAATCTTGGATGCTTTGGTTCTGTCGACTTAACACGAGAGTATGGTTCTGACTTTCACTTGACTTTTTTACAGCAGCAAATTCTACAGCAAGTCCTAATTAATATTTTATTTTAAATTATATGAAAGTGGAAGAAAACCACAATAAATTAAAGTTAAATTTGCTTTTCGTTTAAAAAATAATATTGTAATCTAGATTATATAGCGCAGGGTCCTCTGTGAAACAGAATTAATTGACATTAGTGTGATTAACATCCCGAAGGTTTACCTAAACTTTAGAGAACCTGATTCGGTTATTGTTTCACTGTAGTTTAGCAAGCTTTTGGTAAAATCAATACTTATAAACTTCTATGTGTATTTTCGCTTGAATATTCCGATTTGAACTCTTATATTTGAGATCTAAAATAATCCGAAACTGAATATCCTAATATGCAAAATTGAATGAAAGACTTGAAAAATATAATTTCAAACTGCCTTCTGAATAAGTTTTTTATTTAAGGTGAGGCCCAAGTATTAAGCAATTTTTACAAAATCTTAAATATTGGATTTTTTTTTTTTTGTAAATAAATTTATGAATTTAAAGTTGAGAACAATACATGTGTGTTTATATTTAAAAAAATTATATAAATAATTGGAGTTCAAAAAATATTTACAAATTTATTATTTATAAAAACAAATAAATTCATAAAAGAAATGAAAGAAAAAAAGAATCAAATTTTAACAGAAAACATTATCAATTTATTTCAAAATTTATATTTGTTTCTTAGATACAAACCAACAACATAGTTTTGTGAGTGACGGTCTGACTGAGTGACTGACTAACAGACTAACTTGACTCTGACTATCTAAATAGTTGGCTGCCACTCACTCTGAGAGCATTCACTCGTTAGTTTTGAAATGCAGTTCATTTATGTAAAAAAAAAAGAGTCATAATAATATTACACAAACCAAGGCCTCAAGTCAAAGTCATGGCAAGACGAGCAGAAAAGCAAAAAGTGAAGACTTAAGAAAAAGATGTTCCATCGTCAGTATTATGAAGATGCAAGGACTGAGGGCACGGGGCTTAGTTAGCAAAGCAAAGGCAAAAGTTAAACGAAAACTGTCTGGCAATATTTTTTATTAAATCATATTTACTGCATTTATTTCTTTGGTCTTCTCCATTTTGCCTCATCGTCATCGTCATCTAGACGTTTGCTCTTTCCTTCTTATATTTATTTATTATTATTCTTATTCACTTACTCTTACCATTGTTGTACTACATTATATTGAGTTCACTCTTCATTCATTTTCCGAATCAAAAGTTGACTTTTCACATGCGAAACGGAATTCTTTGGTATGGAAACGGAATCAAAAGGAAAATTTTATGCCGTCAGCAGGCGCATAATTTTTACTGTTTCATGCTGCTTTTTATTTGCTGCTACTTACATTTACCGCTGTCTACCATCACCATCATCATCATCATCATCATCATCATCATTCCTTCATTCTTCATTTGTATTTTCTTTTGTTTTTCCTCAACTATAAACGGAATGTATTTTATAGTTTTGTCTGTGTCTCGTACTTACTATGAGTAAGTAAACGGAGTGAAGAAGGAGGTGTATAATAAAGAAGAAAAAACTTGTAAGAGCATTATACTCAAAAGTTTCAATGTGCATTTCAATTACACTTTTCTCTGTGGTGGCATCGGTGAATACGAAAAGGATAAGAAGAAAACAAAAAAAAAAAAAAACAAAATAAAACAGTGAAAATAGTGAAATGGAAACAACTCTAAAGGAGCGAATGCTAGAATGAATGTTGGCCAAGAATATGAATGGCCAACATATAAGAAAGCATAGCAACTCGAACAAAAAGAGAAATCCTTAAAAGCAACACCCTCATATTATATGTCATTTTGATTCTACTAGTACTTCCTTCTTCTATTCCTTCTGCTGTTACTGATGATGATGATGATGATGATGATGATGCTACTTCTACAGATGCTGTTGTGGTCTAATTGGAGTGTCCTTTTTAGTGTCAGCTAGCATAAATGTGGGTGTGGAACTGAGAAAAAGCATCGAGACAATTGGAATTGTGTATAGACTTGCACACTCATTCACTTATCCGCTGCTGCTGCTGCTGCTACTGCATTGTTTTAACATTCGTTATCCATTTTTTTTGTTTTGTGTTATCATTCTTGTTGTTACTTATCCCTTTTGTCACTTGGTAATAAACAAAATGCAAGCATATATAAATTGTTGATATCTTTCTTTTTACTAGTTTCTATACTAAAAACTATATAAAGAAAAAAAAAAAAATGCAAGGTAAAAGAAAAGACGGAAATTTTAGAGTGCAAAACATTTTTCACTTGACGCCAAGACAACGACCATCATCATGATGATGATGACGATGATGGTGATGGTGATGTTGATGGCGATGACAAGAAATAATAGAAAAAACTTCATAAAAAAAAAAAGAAGAAATGGATGAAAAAAAAAACAAAAGAAAAAAAACTATTACACTCACATTCTCGCCTTTTGCATTATCCTTAAGGATATTTTCCTTTTGCACATTCGTAGAGGAAAAAGCATTCACAATTGGCTGTCATCATTATCTGGCAGCAGTCTCAAGACTTTGGAGGCAAACACAAAAACACACTCTCACATAAGAAAATAAATAAAACACAAGACATGGAGAAGAAAAAGAGAAAGGAAGAACACAGATCAGATACTCAGGTGTTCAAAACTTGGCATTCTATATCCTAGAATATCCTTGTTCACATGTATTTCACTTTGCACAAATAGATAAAAACTCCTACCTTTTGCTTTAAGATTATTTATGTTTGCACGTGGTTTAACCCCTTATCGACCATCATCATCATCGTCATCATCATCATCATTACCATAACCATTATTGTCATTATCATCACTATCCTCGTCATCATTATCATCATCATCATCATCATTGTCGTTCATATTCTCGTTCTCAAGTATTTATAATTGCCACAAGGCTTGAACCGCACGCCAGTTCAGTTTCAGTTCAACACAACTCAACTCGATTCCACTCAGCTCAGCTCAGCTCAACACAGTTTGGTTTAGCTAAACTCTTACGAAGTGTCCTTGCACACAGCAGCAGCATCCTTGTTACAATGACACAACACTAGTATTGTTGCTGTTGTTTTTATTCTACTTGTTTACCGCCTTTTTATCTTTTAATGGAGTTTTAAAATCAAATAATTGGTTTTGTTAAATTTTCGCACAAGAAAAGAAGAAAAGCAAACGAGCGAAAATAAGCGCCCATGGCTTTGTCATACATACAAACATACATACAACTTGGTTGGTAGTAAGTAATAGTAAGAGTCAAACAGTAGCGTCCGAATGCCAATGACAGATATGTAGTATGTTGCAAAAATAACACCACAGAACAAACAAAAAAAAAAAAAAAGAAAAGGATATGGCACAAACATAAGCAGCAAAAGCAACACCAACAGCAGCAGAAGACGCGGGAGGCCTTTTTTCTGCTTGTTTAGAGAAAGAAATGAATTTTCTACGTGAACATTTATTTGTATGTTTTTGATCCTGATGTGAGTTGCTGTTGTTGTTGTTGTTGCTGCTGCTTCTTTTCTGTTGTCATGTTGCTTTTGATTAGGTGTAAATACTGAGCATTAAAAGAAAGAAGTTAAGATATTTTTGGGTTTATTTATACTTATATTTAGAATACCTTGGATTTTGTAAAAGAAGCCCGAGGTCTTGAATTCAATTTTTGTTTTTTTTTTTTTTTTTGTTTTGTGTGTTTTAATCTCATGGCAATTATATAAATGAATAAATTGTCTGTTTGTCTTCAGATTCTCTCTTGTATCCTTTTAAAACTAATATCAAATCGAAAAATTTTTTGTTTATATACAAAAGTTTTTCTTTCAATTGTAAATTTATACAAAAATATACAATATATTTCCTAGGTATATCCTGTAAATGTATTATGTTATATTCTTCACCCAGTTGACAGTACAATAGGTTAGTCATGAAGTTGGTAACATACAGAAGGAGACATTAAGTGTAGCGCCAATGGTGGTGGGAGTGTAATGATTGGGGATGAGTTTGCTTAAATGCAATCGATGGAGTACTCAATGATCACGCGTTTACTTCAGATGACTAATTGATTGCATGTCACAGAACTAAAATTATTATCAATTTTCTAAAGCCTGAGAATGTAGATAAATTGGATTGGTCAACTCAAATCCCCCTTATTGTGTGGATGGGTTTGCTTAAATGCAATCGATGGAGTACTCAATGATCACGCGTTTACTTCAGATGACTAATTGATTGCATGTCACAGAACTAAAATTATTATCAATTATCTTAAGCATGAGGAAGTAGATAAATTGGATTGGGTCAACTCAAATCCCCCTTATTGTGTGGGCAACAGAAATTCATATTTGGGAAGAACATACGAGAAGACAATCGCTTTGAACGAAAGCCTTTGGAAAGAGATTTCTCCGCAAATCCTCCAAAATTTAGTGAAGTCAATACCAAGCCGATAGCTGAAAGTTATCAATGCCAAAGAAGAGTTCATTTTCTATTAAGTTATGCCTTCATATTCATTAATTTTGATTTTTTCAAAGCTCATTATTATACTTTTGTATTTACCTCCTACCACAATATCGTGATGACCAAACGATTCAATAGATTAGATAGGCCATGGCTCATTGCCGTAATACTTGATGAAGTGATTTGGATATTAAGCAAATAATTACATTTTATAAAGTGTATTAAGAAATAATTTATTTATTTGCATTTATATTTTTAAAAGGAAAACTTCTTAACCAATCTTTATATTTCATCATAAATTCATTACAAAGTGTTCGTTTAAGTGCTTGGTAGTTTAATAAACAAATGCTCATATTTCTCTTTGTATTATAAGATAAAATTTAAAGCAATTTCAACTTTCTGGAAGTTTCATTTTATCCTTTCGAATACAACAAAACATATAACTTGTACTTAAGCTTCTGCTCACAATGATAATAGTTTCCTTACAAATAAAATGCATGAAAAACTTGTATAAATATAAAAATCACTTCTGATTGCAATGACAAAATCTTTTCACATAGTAAATAGAGAATATTAGAGATACTAGATGGACATACAATAGTATAAACAGACTTCGATATGTAAGTGGTACAATAAGAGAATTGTATTCGTATCTTAATTTGGAAGATACTCAAGTTAGATAAAATTTTACACAATCATCTTATCATTTGCCATTCTTCTTTTGTAAATAACAAAATCTCAATCTTCTACACAAACTTCTATGTATTAGTGCATTCCTTCAATGCTTAAACTTTAATCTTTTGTACAGATTACTTACAGAATAAAGCCAACAATCAGCTTTGAAATTGCAAGTTAGACAAAAATAAGAGTAAAAGATTAAAAAAAGGGAGAGTTTAGAGAGTGTACCGTGCCAAGAGATAAAGGACATATACCTAGATACGTTGAAGGAGACAAGACTACTGACCCATTGAATTACTGTGAAATGGAAAATTATATGACCAGAACACACACTGAGAGTCATGAAGGCAAGGAAGAAAAGACAAGACAAGACAAGGCAAGGCAAGGCAAAATATACAGAATAGAATAGTATTACAGGGAAGAGTGAGTTCTACTGCAACGAAAAACGCTTATCTCTTTTAACTAATTCTTACAAATTATTAGAGTGACGCTTTCTTCCTTTGTTTTTTTTTTTGGTCGAACTAAAGAGAACAAGCGTGTAAGTGAACGAAAGCGAGCGAAGTCAACTGCACAGTTATTATAAAAGTTTTTCCATTTCTGAAACTTTTTTGCATGATGGTAAATGGAAATTCAAAAAGTTGCAAAAAAAAAAATATATAAAATCAGAAAAAATAAAGTAAAGCAATTTTCTTGTTCTTCTAATACACACACACACATACACACATATAGATAAAATGACATCTAAAGAGAATTTTTGCGAGAGCAGGAAGTTCAACACGCTTTTCATTGAACACATAGATACTCATATAAGTTTGTCTAAGGCTCTCCATACATGTAAAATTGTTCTTTATCTACAACATAGTAAGTGGTTCCACTTACTACTTAGTTTGTACAAACTTAATGCAATATGGTAAATGTATGAGTGTGTTGTGTGTGTGTGTATGTGTAACCCAACAAGGATTTGAATTTGAAATTGAAAACAAGTTTATAACAGAATTGGCAAATATAGCATCAGTAGCACAAAACGCACACAAATAATACAGATACTTTGAAGAGAAAAGGAAGTCAAGATAAAAAAGAAAGAAAGAAATATACGAGTACTAATATCAAGAAAAAGATACATGAATGACTTTACTAACATACAAATCCATACAAACATTTGCAATATTGACGCAATTACTTGAGCTATGCAAACATGGCCAACCACGCGCATACTTAGACTGACTCACTTCAACTTGGACTACCAACTAACTTTCCTTCTTAACCCTTTGCCGCCCAATCAATAATTTCCTACCCGCAACATTCTCGTACATGAGCTACTTGTTACCAAATGCGTTTTGATATAAAAAAATGAAGGTAAACTATTATATACTTTCTTTCTACTGCTATTGTATTTCTTTTTATATTTCAGAAAAAGAAAGGAATACAGAATACACTTGGCTGCTGGATAAGAATGTTCATATGTATAATATTCAACTTACGATCGCTTTTTTTTATAAAGCTTGCACTGAACTACTTTTGCTACTTACGTTTTTACTTTGAATATGTGGTGATATCTTTTTCTTTTTTCTTGTTGCTACCAGGATAAGTTTCATTTGCATTTACGCTGCAAGCAAATTACAAAACTACGCAAAGAAGAATATTCTTGCAACTGAGAAATCAGCACACACATCTCCTCCACTCCACTTCATTTCTCCACTTTTCCACATACGGAAAAAAAAAAAAATGAGTTCTTGGACTTGTTTTTCGATTTAAATTTCACTTTTCTTTTCTTTTTCTGATATAAAAAATCTTGACACATAAAATAAGAAACATCTAAGGAAATTCATTTTAGGTATAGTTTTACCAATGACACAATACCCTTCAGACATGTTAAAGAAACTACTTACAGTAAATGATAATTGAATATTAAGACATCTCAATCTTTTTATTCCAAGTCAAATATCTCTGAAACAATATTGGTTTCCTGGTCGAAGAGTAAACTTTCAGTTCATGGCCTCAAAATCAAAGACCAAATTAAGGAAATGTACTGTTGGCAGAAACATGGCATTCAAATCAGGATTCTCACTACTGACTTCCAAAACTTCAATATCATTAATTATGACATACCTACAAATTGTAAAAAACGTAATTTACATAAACTTTCAGTTCTTCACTAAGACTAAATCAAAACAAATTTCAATGTAAAATCAATCAAAATCAATACCTGAGAAATTTAATTCATTGAAGAGAAATAATTGTCATGAAATTGTAATCAAAATTTAATGCATTACAAAATAGATGAATAGATGATAAGAAGTAACAAATATGTAGGGTATTAAAGACACATTTTCTCATTTCCATGTATGCATTTTCTTCACAAATACTTTGGTTTCAACAATGAGTTTCTTTTCTGAGCTCGAATTGTCCTTAAGGTAGATTATTTTACAGAAATAAATATTATAAATTGAATTTTAATTTATTCTGTTGCAGAATTAAATTTTTAATAAGTTTAAAATATCTGAAATTTTATATGGAGTGAACCATTATTGAAAAGCTTGAAGCTCTTTTGAAATACAATAAAAATATGAAATTCGTTTTTATTATTTAAAATAAAATAAAATCTTTAACAAAATTAAGTCAACTAATCTTTAAAAACTAAAACATTCTATATATTAATGTTGTTGATATGATGAACAGAATTTATCTGTAAACAATTTGACACAAAGAAATCAATAAATTTTCACCAAATTTCAATTAGTTGCCTTTAATAAATAAATGATCGGTGGCAAGTGAAATGTAAGGATGCACTTGGTCAGTGAAGTGATTATGATTTGTGTTGCCTATATTTATAGCATTCGAGTATTTATTGCATATAATGATTATCAAGATCATATTATGAAACGACACATGTCAAAAATTCATGACACTGTAACATTTATTTTATAGGCTACAGTGAACCCAGTTTTGTAATATTAAAAAAGGATTTCGTGTGATGATTAAACATGGGGGATAAAAACCTTTCAATCCAAAGAGTGACCTAAAGATCATTTTGAGTAGTCTCTATTAGAGAAATCAACTTTTAGTGATTGGTATGCTAAACTCAAATGCGATCGTACAACCACCGATAATGCTGGACACTGTGGCTGCCCAAAATCGGTAGTTATTTCGGAAAATAGACAAATGGTCTAGAAAATAGTTTGTAAAAACCGTACAATGAAGTTGTATAAGATACCTGATACCTTAAATATATCAGATGGTAATGTGTTTTAAGCATGAATATTTTTTTCGAAGTTGGTGCTGCAATGGTTTTCTCGCTTGATAATGCATTCATTACTTGAAACAATTAATGGACATTAAATGATGAATAGCATCCAAAGCGACTAAAATCTCATATGTCTACCGGCAAAATCTGATATTGGATCGATTGAGTGCAGAAATAAAAGAAAAATAACACACGCAAGCAAAAGAACAAGGACTGTTCCACTAAAACCAGCCACAAAGCTTCGCGTGACAAACCGACTGCTTCATCACCTATCGTACTCTTCTAAACATGCCATCAGCGACTCATATAAATAAGAGTTTACCAAAATTGTGGCCTATCAAAAGCGCAAAAACCAATTTGTCTAGCAAGTAGTAAACGAAAAGTTAAAGGGTCGCTGGAATGAATCTAGGCTTTTAAATTAAGAAATAAAGTCGTATAATTAATATCTATCGTGCTTCATCTCTCCAACTCATAGCGGATCACAGCAACCTTCATCTTATAATGATCCAATAATAATCCAAAAAAAATCTGATTTTGTTGAAAACAATTTTGATCATGACATTTTTTGGTATCATCAAACCCAACTCAAAAAACTCAGTTATGAAATTAAAAGAAAAATATATTTTTCATGCTTGAATCAGAAACAAGTTGAGTATTTAAAATGGATAGAGGATTTGTATAAGAATGATATTTTTTTATAAAATAGATTTTGTGAGTTTCATAACAATTTCTCAACATCGAAAAGTACTCATTGATTTGTCTGATTCTCCTTCAAAACAACAAAAATAAAAGTTAAATGCAGAATTTTCTATTTGGTATCAAATATTGTAAGTATGAATAACAATTTCAATAAATGAAAATTTTTCGGTCTTTATTGTTGAATAAATTTGTGCCACTTACCTTTTATATTGTATGTAGATATTTTGTCCGATACAAATGAAAATTGTTGCTTAAGAACTTTTCATCAAGTTTTATGTGCAATCTTTGATGTATCCGAGAAATGAATTTTAAATGAACTATAAAGAAAATGAGAAAACTAGATGAAAAAACAAGACTTTTAGTCTAAATGAATATTATTATTTTCGTATTATTGTTTCTCTACTGATGCTGCTGGTGCTGATGATGATGAAAATTGGGAAAACTTTAAGCTCATCTAACAAAATTTTCTCAAAGCAACATTTTTTTCATACTTTGTGTGCTTAAGTGATCTACGTACATACATACAAATGTGTATACATATGTATATGTACTGTTGTTGTTGTTGTTGTTGTTGTTGTTGTTGTTGCCTAAAAGAAAACTCATGCATAAATGTGGAAATATTTGAAGAAGTGAAATTCCTAAACGGAACTCAACTCAAGTCATTTTGCTGCTGGCTCTGGCGCCATATGAAATCCTTTTGCTTTTTACTCCTTACTCCTTTCTTTCATCTTTATACCATCATTCATCCTATGCTATGCTATGCTATGCTGTGATGTGCTGTGCTATACTGTGCTACTGAACTTAACCCGAAAATGACTCCATATGAGATTCAACTCATCTCAATACAATACGACAACAATGACGATGACGGTGCATGAAATAAAGCAACAATGTTGGCAAATGCCACAAGAATGCAAAAACACAACCACATATGAGTTATGTATGTATGAGCTTGTGTCTTTGTATATGTGCGTATGCAAACACATAGCTAGATACGCATTCAAAGAGATACATTTTGGGCGACAAAATTCTTCTTGCAACTCAACGTTCTTGTCATGAAACAAGCTACTCTGAATGGATACTAGATACTTCATACTTGTTCGTACATTACGATGTTGCCGCCAGCACAAAACATTGTTGCTGGCAACGCATTTTTAAATACATATTTCACTTTAAGTTTTTGCCACTCTACCAAATCCTATCCATTCTTTTCCCCTCGCTGCTCTCTCTTTCTCTCTCTCTTGTCTCATATTGATGCTTGTGCGCCCACATTGCTGCTACAAAAATTTTCGACAACTCATTTCTTGAGTTAAAATGTCTTTATCCTTTATGATGCATGCATATACATATATGTATGTCTCTTGTCCCCTAGCTGGTTTTGGTTATGTTGGGCAGAATTTAGTTTATTGTCGTCGTTGAGTTCAGTTCAGTTAAGTTGAGTTGAGTTGAGTTTGTCTTGGGCTGAGAATGGTTTGGTCTTAGTTTGGTGTCAGTTTTGGCATGCTTTTGACTGCTCTGACAAACAGAGCGAATAATTTTCAAATAATTCATCAGACGACAAACAAACCACTTTGGTGATAATTTTAGATGAATTTGTTATGTTGAGTTTCGTGTGGGCATAAGTGAATAAACTACTTCGTCGTTTATCTATGTGAAAAATATATAATTCAAAAGTATAAAAGATCCTTAACTACTAGTACTATTTGTAGGTAGTATTCTATTTTAAATGCATTCTTTTTTCACTCATTCATTCATTCATTCCTTCCTTCCTTTCTTATGATATTTTTTCTGTATTCTCTTTACTAACAATATTTTGTATATAGTATATCCATAGTAAAGTGCTTTCAATTATGCTTTTTCATCATTTAAAATTCATTCATTTTATATGCATTTTAAGAACTTAATTTCCTGCTTTCGTCATAACCCACAAAAGCCACCTAACACAACATCATCGTCAGGCTCCCAGCCGATCGAGGGGGGAGGGCCAACACCAACTTAGCAAACACGCAACACAATGTTATATGTTCATGGTAAATATAACAATGAAAAAGTCTCTTAATTAAATGTTGCTCATACGACGTGGTATAATAGATACGAGTATACCTCATTTTTATATGTATGAGATGGGAAGGTATTTGGTAAACTTTGGAACAAAATGACAACCAACTCGTCATCATACACTGTAAAAGTAGCTTGGGATAAGCTTCAACAATTTTTGAATAGAACAAGAACAAAATGAATATAAAACACTAAACAGAACAGAAAAGAAAAACAAGATACAAAACTTGTAATGACTTTAAGGCAAAAACTTTGAAAAGGGAATATTTAAGGAAAATATTATTTGATTACCAGACAAGAGCAATAACTTCCTAAATGGATCATATTTTCAAAGCCATTTGGATAGAGACTCAACTGTATCAAATCTGGCAAAAGGACTTTCATCATTGCAAATGCTTTGAAAATATCAAAATATTTCCCAAATAAGAAAAAAAAAACAAACAATATAAATCCTAGACTTTATTAAATAAGTTTGCTCATTTTGAAAAGTGTAAAAATCCACACACAAAAGACTCTCGACGCCAAAAAAAAAAAAAAACAGAAAGAAAAGTATCTTGAGTCGACCGAGGCACATACCGACAAATAACAAACCAACAACAATGGAGACGCTGAGAACGACTACCTGAGAAATCCTTTGAGTGACTTTAAGCCAGCACAAATACAACACTCAGCATGACATGGCATGGAATGGCATGGTTTGCTGCTACTACACCAAGGACTCAACACTGAACAACACAGGCAAAGTCAACTTGATTCAATTCAACCCATAGCTATAGTGTTGCTTCTCCTCCTGACTGACTGCTCTGCCACCAGCACTTGGTGTGAAATGCAAATAAACTTTGCAGTCTTTTGCCAATCTCTGAGAGAACCAGCACCCACTCATTTCATAGTGTTCATCACGTGATGTGCCCAAGACGAAAACGAAACGAAAGAGAGAGTGGTGAGTGAGTGAGCGACTAAGTGAGTGAATGAGTGTAGAAGCCAAGCCAAGCCAAGCCAAGCCAAGCCAAGCCAAGCCAAGCCAAGTCGAGTCACGACTTTGCTTGTTATCCTAGCGACTTAAGGATAATGCGCTCTCGTGTAGCATGCAATTTTTACTAAAAATCCCTAATTAAATGTAAATTACAAAACGCTTCGCAAAGCATGCAAGCAGAAGGAAATTCAAGGGAGGAGGGCTGCTCAATTCTACAAGTAACAGACCCAACTCTTGTTGCTTTAATTTCAATAACAACAGCAGAGTATAAAAGGTTAAGGAAATTGAGAATGGAATGGAATGGAATGGAATGACAAAAAGGGGGCGACTTTGACTCCTTCATGAATGACATGCCACGCGTCTTTAGATTCGCTTGCATTCAAAATTTGTAATTTTCATGCTTATTACAATATTTATGGAGTAAAGCGGAAATGCGGGCCAACGACAAAATGAAGCCGGTAGCGCGCAGCAGCTAAATTCAACTGAGCTATGCTAAGCAGTTAGTATAAAGTGCGGTGAATCCTGGCTGTTGGCTGTTGGCTGTTGGGTGCAAACGGAAGTGTTGCTTTGTCAACTTTGAATTGTTTTCTTATCATTAACGGATGCAGACGGAAGACGACGAAGAAGAAGACATCGCAGTAGATGAAGATGAATAGCCAAAACATAACTTACAACCAGACAACTTACCCACCAACTGACTCAGTGACTCGCTTGTTATCTGTCTCTGACTTTTAAGCGACATGAAAGTTTCAGTTATGGCTTTCATTTCCGTTGAGGGAGTTCGACTCAAAGACATCATGTTAAATTCAGAGAGAATGCATATGGGATTTAAGATATTAATGGAAACAACTCTTTTTTCTTCCTTTTGTTGAGTTTGTGCGATAAAGTGACTGCTGCGTGAATTTGGGAAATTGATGTCCTTTGAGTAATGACAGTACAAGGAATTTTTAATGCATTTCTTCTTTGTCAGAGAGAAAATGATCTGCTTTAACTTATTTTTCATGTTCATTAAAGAGTTTACAAAATGAATGAAAAGTGTTTGCCATCGGCAAACCACAAATACAAAGATTGACACGAAAAATTATCAAGTGTGTTGAAGATGACAGTCCATCTATATTGTAAAATAGAAGGGAATTGTCCTTAACAAAAAATCATCAACTTTATCAACATCATCTTCATCATCAGCAAAAGCCGTAAATGTTCCAAGCAATAAAAATCACTGGCAGTTGCAAGTTCTAGTATCAAAAGTAATAGTAAAAGCAAACCAACCAACAGTTAACAAACTGCATCAGAAACCACACATAGAACTATACACACACTCATCTCCATACTTACATATCGTACACACACACACACACACACACTCAATTGTCGTCATTCGCATCTAATTGCGAAAATTTCGAAAACTGTCAAATTTTGCAATTGCTAAACCACAAAAGGTTGTGGTGTAGTGTGGTGGCTTGTACTCTTTACAGTACTGAGATATGGTAGGCAGCAGCTGCTACAGGCGGCAGTTCATCTCTACTACACCCCATCACTTGTGATAGAAAAAAAAACAAGGACATACGCACGTCCTTGCATAAATATAGACAGATACAAACAAATACTAACTACATGCATGCAGATGAAAATGTACAATGGCAATGGCAATGGCAATGTCAGAACTGGGTATATAGTAGTAAATATGTGGCACTAGTTCTTCTTTAGTACACTTTAGTATTACTACTCAATATACTTGAATATACTCGTATATATCTGAACAAGTCGTTTGCCAAATGAGTCTAGTAGTAGTACGAGTACCAGTTCCAATATTACGAGTAATAGCAGTTCTACGAGGAGTACATGCTGGTTTGTTATGTGTGTGAGCTTTTTGTGAGGTAACTTTATTACGCGTGCGGTTTTCACATTTCCGAAGTTGCACTTTTGTGCATTTGACTTTTGTTTTTGTTATTTTTGTTGTTACCATCGTCATCGTTATTGTTAGTTTTATTGATGTAGTTATTGTTCTAAGTATTGTTGTTGTTGTTGTTGTTGTTGTTTTAATACGTGGTATTTTGTACGATGGCTTAACACAGGAACAAATACTACTAACTTCAATTGTGATTCAGTTTTCGAATGAAATTTTTTTTTTTTTAGATTCAAACAAATGTGTAAAGTTATGCAAGAGATTTTACAGCTTTGTACGGATTGTTTTATTTTCGAGTTTAAATTTGAAATTTTCAATAAAAGTGCAGTCACGATACAACGAATTGCCATCATACTGAAACAGTTACGAGTATACCAACATATAACTTTTTTTAAATCCGAAAATTATGTTCAACAATCACCAATCGATAACAAAACAAAAAAAAAAAGAAATATTGGCAAAGTGTTGAAATCCTGGGGGGATGTGTTAGAGTTTAAACTGAAGTTTTTAACATCTAAGTAGGATGATGCATTAATAACTTTGTACAGAATATAAGGTTCTTTAAAATCAAGAAATATTTAGTTATTGATTTTACTTATGTTTTGGGTAGAGTCAGAGTACATACAGCATTTCCATACTGAGACTTGTAATTCGACTTCATTTCAAATCACAAAACCCTACATGACGTCATGTTTCCTGTGTTTGCTGTCGAATTTGATTCAAATCAATTGTCAAATCATAATTGATTCGAATCAGGCAGTGTGAGAATGAGGTATTAATCAAACTTGACGTGGTTTTATTTAGATCTTGGCTCTTATGACCGCTTCCATTGGGATGATTGGGCTTTCTTTTTGACGCCATAAACATATACCCATGTTTCATCACGTGACCCTTTTTAAGGAAATCTGGTTCGTCGTTGACGACATTTAACAACTCTTGAGTGATGCTCATTCGAAGTTTCTTCTGGTCACATTTTTAACAATTCCGGAACAAATTTCGCTGCCACACGTTAAGTGCCCAAAATATCCGAAACAATTACATGGCATGAGCTAACCGATATGCCGACATCCTCAGCAACTACTCTCTATTCACCATAAAAATTGTGTTCACGGCTTAACGTTTTCATGGGTTGGTGAGTAGCTGAGGCGTTCAGGGCTCAGGGCTCTTCTGTGAAGAGCTTCACCACTTATAAACATAAGTTTTTGCTCAAACTAGACTCGACTAATGCCGCAGTCAATATATTACTATTAACTATTTTTCAAAAAAAATTAACATTCAAGTAGATTTGATTTGAACAAGCCTTCTAAGTATATTGGAATAATCAATACCTAGCGGTAATTGTTCGAGACCTGTCTGGCAATTCATGTATGAATCTGATTTTATGAGAAATAGAACCCTTCTGACACTTTGATACAATTGAATATATACGAGTACATTTATGTTAAACACTAAGAACATAAATTTTATCTCTTAACAGAGAACATCTTCACTTGACCGTTGCTTATAACCAATATCAGATCTATCGCTTCGTCATTTTTAAGTATTAACTAATGTGACTAAGAGGTAAACTGTCTGAAACAAATAAAAGGCTTTCATTTCTAAAACCAGATAGATAGATCTATGTTGATTTCAAATATTTTAAATGAAATCATTTTGGATGATTGCATAAGGAAATTGAGTATTTCACGTCACGTCAATTGATTACTTCTTTTATTTTGTTTTTTGAAATATTTTATTTTATTCACAATAAAATTGATTTTTTCTAATTCTAACCCAAGTGAATAAATTATATAAAAATATCAATAAAAATGTAAAAATAGATTTAAAAAATTATATACTTTCAATGATAAATCTCTGGTCAAATAAAAATTCTCTCGTTTTGAAAAAATAATAAAATAAAACGATAAAATTTATTTTATTTAGTCACAATGAAAATAAGAGATAAAATGAAATTCTACAATAAATGTGATTCTGGATTTGTATCACAGTTTTTATTTATGGAAAACCACAATTTCGTATGTGAATCCATCAAAATTTTGTGTTCAAATAAATACATACACCTATTTATAAGTTTACTTAAATATTCTCTAATCATTAGAAAGTTTAATCATTCAAATTTTGAATAAACTTCAGAAACATCAATCGAAATTATTGAATAAATAACAATATTCTTAAAGCATAGGCAAAACACGAAATACTTATATGTATATATAAATAAAATAAATAAATTTGCTTGAGAACAGCACTCAGCACTATATATTTAAGCTCAACCAACCTCTTGACTTTCCATTGGACATTTGAGTAAATTTCTTAATGCACTTCTTAACTTAAACAAATACAAATATGTTGCTATTTAAATATTTACTAAGGCAATGAAGTCATCTAAAAAATAAATACAATTTCAATAAAATACCCTGAACGATACATTTTCTAATAGTCACTTAACCTAAAAAGGACCCAATTCTCTAATAAAAACTAAAAAGAAAAAAAAAAGAAATGTAACAAGTTTATACAATTGTGCCTTCATCACTGAATTGAAAGCTTATAAACTTCACAACACAAAAGAGATCTACTACAATATTCTACTTTAGAAAACCGATATACGTTTGTAAGTCCTTGGAAATTTGATAATATAAACTTAGATGATGGCAACTATTCCAAACGTAACATCATCTATTTGTGTTGAATAGCAGCGAGAGAGCAACTGAATTGAATATAAAACTAGTATTCTATGCCGCCTGAATGTGCGTCATTGAAGCGTAACAACCATTCCGTCTTACATGCACGTAGAGAGACAGACATACAAAAAGAAACCAATCACACACAAATGAAAATTGGGAAAAAATCCAATAAAGTTTATTGCCTGCAAGCGAGTGAACTACTATGCCATGTCATACAATTTCGAAGTGTGTTTGAGTGTTTGCATTTGCCTAACTTACCCGTAAATATCCTTGGGCAGTAAGCGTATGTAACCTCGGAAAGAGTAGGCACTAAATAAAAAACGATAAAAAGACAAGCAAAGGAAACAAGAAAAGTCATATCCTGTGTGTTTGTGTATTACAAAAGCGCGCTCAATTCGCACATACATCAAAATATTTTTTTTTTTTTTTGTTTTTTGTTCGCCCCCCACTTTTTTAATTTCATTTCACTCTTTCTATGCTCATCCAAACCAAAAAAGTCTCCTCCTTTAACTTGTATCAAAAAATTGTGGTGATTTCACGCGTCAATCCCACTTCCCCTCTTTTCCTTCCTTCCTCCCTCCGTTCAGTGTTAGTTTTTAAAAACATGTTTTATTCTAATCTCGAATAGGAAACCCAAAAAATCGACATAAAAAAAAAAAAAAAATGAAGAAAGTTTTTCGAATGCCAACGCCTACAACTAACTAACTAAATTCGAACAAACCACGCCAACCACCGATCCGATGAAGGTCTTACAAGTTTTGTATTTTTGGCTGATTGTTCAAGGTCCATTCACATTGAATTTTTTTTTGTTGTATTAGCAAAAGGCAGCGCCAATTGTATTGTGTTGTCTTAGCCAAGCTAACATGCAAGTTGATCAATTTTATTTTTGCTTGAATTTTAGCTTATCAGCTTTGCTTTCTTTTCTTGAGAGTGTTTACAAGGAAGTACCCCCACCCGCCCACGTAAAGTTAAAGTTTTAGTTGTTCTTTGTCCTTTGAATAACTAAACACGACCACGAATTCCAATATACTTAGAAAAGTTGTAGTCAAAACTTATGTAGTAGACAAGTGTTTTTTTTTTTTATTTGGGGTTTGAAAGGCGTGAAAATACAAATCAGCATTTAATCAGCTTATCGCACTCTATATATAGTATTCCACTTATATATTGGTAAAAACACGAAACATTTTGTGCTTGGCATTGATAAAAGTATGAGAACAACCAAGTAAATGGGTATGGCACAAAATTAAAGTTTAATGGCCACTTCCGGTTTACAAAGCGGAAGTTGTACGCTTTAATAAAAAAGGCTACATCGCCTTTGGCTGACTGTTTGTCTGTGTTCCCACACTCCCACTCTGTTCTCTGTATCTTTGGCCAATACTGTAAGTAAGTAAGTAAGTGAAAAAGTAAGTGAGTTTCTTTGTTTTTCTTTTCTTATGCAATAAAGGTTTTCAATTATTGCTTTTTAAATTGTTTCGATGTTTACACAGTTTGAATGCGCGGCAAACTTCTACTTGTTCAACGAAAAAGTAAAGAAGAAAGTTGTTCTCAGTTTTTGATAGCCTTGAGCTGTGTGTGCTTGAGTAAAGTAAAATAAAAACCTGAACCAAAAAAGCAAAAAAAAAAAAAGGAAATAAGAATTGAAGGAACAAAAAGTGTCCGTAATTGACACAACCTCAAGTTCAGCAAAGTAAAGTAGACTCGCAATCGCCATCTTCTTAGCCATCGTACTTGACGTTGGTGTTGTCGTTGTCATTGTCGTCGTTGTCGTTGTCGTTGTCTAAAAAGATCGCGCCTTGGGCTATGCTTTAACTAAATGTAGTTAGTTGCCCATATGTATCTAAAGATGTGTGTTTGTCTATTTCCCAAATGCCTCAATTCTCTCTCATTCTATTCTATTCTGCAGTGCGACGCGTGTCAATGTCAAACACTTTGTGTTACATCAAGTGTTTTCTTATTTGGCTATGTTCGCTTTTCTTTTCAATTTTTATATATAATTTTTTTTCTTTCTGATTTTATTTCAGTGAATTTCTTTTTTATTTTTATTTTCTCACTCGCTTCTTTTCAATTTTCCTCTTATGCCAAAGTTGGATTGTGTTCCTTCATTGTAGTATTTGTTTCGTTTCAGTGTTTATATTTTTCTTTTATGCTGCGGCAGCATTTCTTTTTTCATTTGATTTCACTTTATTCTTTTTGCAAGTTTCTTTTTCTATATATCCTTTTTTTTTTAACACTGTTTCTATTGCGTATTTGATTTTGCACGCTTTTAGTTCAACTTTTTCTTTGCTTTACAATTTTTTTTGTTTTTTTTTTTTTTTCTTTAGAAAGCAATTTTCAAAACTCAGTCAGTCGGTGTCACTTGAACCCAGACCACTCACTTGATTTCGTTGCCACTACTTTCTTCCATTGTTTGTAAGTGTGCGTTTATGTGTGCGTGTATCTTTGTGTATATTTCTTTTTCTGTTTGAGTTTTAACGCCTGTAAGTGTGTGCTTCAGTTTAGTTTTTCTTTCCATAGAAATTGCGTTATTTTAGTTTCCTTGCCGTCCGTCATGCCACATAAGTGTCAATAATTGCGTACGCTTCTGTGCCTCACGAGTATTTGCTTCACGTTGTACATATATAGGTATGTATGTATGCCTCCTCATTCTTGTCTTGAGCTCCATTTGAATTCACATTTCCTCATAATCATCGTTTATTGCTTTGATAGAAAGACAGATTGTCTAAGATACAATAGTCTTTTTATATATAAAACTACTACCATAGTAGATTCACAACTACTCACTTTATTAAATCTAAGAAAAATGTGAATGTAAACATATATTTCTACTTAAAACTTTATTCAAAACCATTTCATTAGAAATAATAATCAACTTACAGCCCCATTAAGAAGTTTTCAAATGCTTTGAGAAAGTTTATGCAAGCATTCTAATAGAAAGAAAGATATGCTGAGACCTCTTTGCTTTTTTAAGATATTCTTCTTCTCCTTGGTATCACACATATTAATGTATACAAAGATCTATAAACAATCGTGCGTGTAAAGATTTTTAAAAGAGAACCCAAACAAGATTCTTTATAAATCAGATATGGGCGATTTTAGAAGATTATTTGGCATTTTTTAAAATATTAGAGAGAGAAGAGGAACACTTGCTATAAGGCCAATGTCCTACAATGTCCAACTTGTATGATTTTTAAGTATAACAGTCACATAACAACGATTCAGTAGGAGGGTAGGATCTAGGCTCACTTGCTAAGAGAGCTAAGTTCTACTTAGAGGTAATCAATTGGAGCTTGGAGTGATTGTTATAAGACTAACGTCCTACCACGTCCAACTGGTAAGTTTGATGATATCGGTAATCAATTCTGTAAATACAATAGTGAAATCTCTAGTAGGAAAGTGAGGAAGTACTAGTTAATTCACAGTTTGTCGTCCTGAATAAAGTCAAATATAAATTCCGATTTGTGAAGACATAATATCACGGAGCGTAGCACATGGATTGATAAACGTCAATCAACTTCCCCTTGGCTAGAGATCCGCAGATACCAAATAAGAGTCCTCCTCATCTTTGTAAATATGACTCCCTCCTTGGTAGGAAGTGAAGTTGGGTCACAACTTTCGGTTGTATAACTCAACTCCACAACGAGTTAAAAACTCTACCCGCATTTGCGTATCAAACTATGACTACTCGTTGTTGTACCAGAAAAAGCCTCTGGTCAGGCTTCGTACCAGAAGGTGCTACCAATTCATGCACCAAAACGCTGATGGGTTGGTGGCCCATTTGTTTTCACTTATGCAATAGCCAAGAAATCCAATTTATAGAGGATAAGCTAGATCACAAATTATAAGTAAAAGACAATGTACTTTCTAGAAATTAGAGTTCACTTGCAACTGACCTTGTCAGCAGGACAATGCCTGACGCTCAAACATCAGTCGGGTAACGTTATATTTTATAACAAAACACAACAAGGCACCAAAATTGATCAAGAGGGGAATTCCATAAATGAAAATTTTTATTCCCCCAATTTCTCCTATTTTTGTAAGAGAAGTTTTTGACCGATATTGTTTTTTTTTTTTTTTTTGTGTTTTTATCAATTAACAGTTTTACTAATTTTTTTTTTTTTTTGAAAAAGAAATATTTTATTTTTTTATTATAATTTTTAAATTTTTTTTTTTTTTATAGCTCTGAACTTAATTTGTTCCAGTGTTGTACTTATAATATCAATATGATCTAAATCAGTATGAAGTCTAGAGTGTTTAAAAATAATTTTTTTCTCTCTTTTCTGATTTCATAATCATACAGATTGATTCTTCAGTTGGATAGTATATCACCAATCTTTTAATCACTTTTAACTACAAAAGACGACTGCCAAATATTTCATTTAAGATTTAATAAATGAAATCAATACTTTACTTTATCAACAATCTAAACTACTGAATAAATTAATTTTCGTTTTAAAAGAAAAACTTAATCGAACATATGTTCTTTGTTTATTTATGTACAAATGTTTATGCAACCATTAAGAGAAAAAACATTTTTTAACGTAAATGAATAGTTGTGTTGGCACTCTGTGTTTGTTAATTTTCATTCCACATTTTATTCTATTTTTTCCTTTTTTTTCTCTCTCTACCTCTCTCTCTATGTCTCTCGTTTTTGTTAAGCACAATTCTCTTTTGAACGCTTTCAATGCCAATAATAAACCATTTACGCCTTGTTGTATGCTATAAAATTCAAAACAAACTCATATATACAAAAGAAATAAAACTGCAAGCAAACATGTTTTTAATGTGTTCAACAACAATTAAATTTCTCTTTATATACAAAAACTCACGCAAATACAAGCGCACGCAAAACTGATTAAATTTTAAAGTGCAAAAATACACGCAGATCTATGACCATGATGACGTTGACGATGACTACAACTATGAGTATCAAATGAAATGAAACGAAACGGCACGAAATGAGGAAAAGGATGAACAAACAAATGAATGAATGAAAATGACAGGATGTAGATGAATGAATCTTATGTGCAAGAGCAGCAAACTAAATTAGTGAGGGAAAATAAAATCAAAAATAATAATAAAACAAACAAAAAACTGAAAATTTAAATGGAAAATTCACACACATCTACAAGGGCAAACAGACAAAGATGTGCAAAGGATAAAGAGAGAGAAAGAGATGGAGAAACTGAAAAATGAGAAGGAAGAGAAGTGGGGAAATTGGTAAGAGAAAAACCACAACATGCACTCATTTATTGTGGTTGGCGTTTGCTTGAAAGTATGCTTAAATTTATTAAAACGAGCTCAAAATGAGAAAATTGCACGCACGTTTAATGTTCAAATATACACACACACACACACACACAGACACATGCACAGATACTGCCTCATACATATAGATAAATACATACAAAATAGACACACACACACATACAGAGGAAACTTGAACAAAATGAATTGAAAATTTTAAATATATGAAAGTATTTCTATGGACTTATACATATGTACGAATAGGTGCGTGTGGGTGTGGTTCCTTGCCCCATTTATATATGTCGAAAATTAAAATTTTGCCATTTCATTGTTTGAGGTCAAACAGGCACACACACACGCACACACACAACTTAAAGAAAGATACTTTAACATACACATGCTTGCCTACAAATACTCAATGATATTGATAGAGAAGAGGGGAGAACCAAGAGAAAGAATGAGTTTTAAGAAAAAAAGAATATACATAAAAAACTTTTTATGTGACACGCAGCCCATAAGTATGCAAACTTTTGTGGCAAACAAAACGAAAATGACTACGTTGACGACGACTATACCAAATGAATGCGAATTTTTAGGTGGGCGAACCTCTAGGAATGGGCATTTTGCCGTAAGCATCGAATGTCCTGCTACCGAGAGTCACACATGCTTGAAATTAATTTTATTTTATTTTTTTTTTTTTCTATTTTTATTGAACGAAATGTGTGAGTGTGACCTTTCAAGCCAAAAAGTAGACTACAACATTTTATGCGTTAACAAATTGCGTTAAGTCCCACACAAATATACAATTCACAAACTCACACAACGGTGAACTGTCAACAGAAAAGTTTTCGCTTTAGCCAAAAATTAAAACTTTACCTTTTTTACTTTCAAGCTCTATATACTCCTTCTCTTTCTCATACTCTTTCTCTCTCTCTCTCGTCTAATTGATGCCCTATTCCTAACTACACATATGCAATCACACTCACACTTCGGTATATGGTATTATTAGTCACATAGATACACACTCATACAGAGACATAAGTCACTTGCAAACTTACACACAGAGAGATTTATATATTTTAGTACATTGTGGTTATGTCAAGAGTTTTCTTTATTTGCCAAATTATATTCTCAAGGTCAATTTGCAAAATTGTTCAAAATGTTTCAACTTTTTCCACATGTAGATTCTATGTTTCTGTATGGCAACTAATTACTCTCTTCTCTTCCATGAATGCTGATCATATCTAGGGTTGGTTAGATATACATACAAGTATATGCATGCATATGTTATTGTATTACTTAGTTTCCTTGTTTGACTTCATTTGTTATCTGCGGCTTAGGTGGATTGTAGTACATTTTCCCATGTGTCTTTCTTAATTGAATTGTCCTTCGGCATATGCAAGGAAAACTTTGTTTTTAAATTTTATAATTTCATTTATTTAGTTTATAGTTCAATTTAATTGTATTCGAAATTAAAATAATATTACAATATGCTCTAAAAATACTTATACCGAGGGTCGATCAATAAGTCATTAAATCGGAGAGATGGCACACGTGGCATTGATAATTTCTATTCTTCTGAAGCTTAGTTTATCACTAATCTGCTGTTGAAGTCTTAATCATATTGGTTTATTTTTTAGTGTCAATTAAAGCATTAAGCTTTTGTGTATTTAAATAAAAATGAACAAGGTCAAGTAATGTTTTTTGCGTAAAACACCGAAACCAAGGAAAGGCTTCATAAATATTATGAGGACCGTGCATCATCAATTTCAATGGATAAGAAGTGGTTTACTGAATTCTTTGTGATTGTACTAGTGCAAGTGTCGCCAAACGTTTAGTTCGCTGAAAAGCGGTGATCACTTCAGAAATCGTCGATTAAATCCATGAAGTGATATTGGATGCTCCAAAATTCAAAATGCGTGAAGTGGCTAAGACTATAGGCATCTCAACTGATTGCGTACATCACAATTCACAGGAATATTTGGATATGAAAAAAGCTATATGTGCTTTGGATGGCTCAATTGCTTACACTCGACCTTAAGCACATCTTTGTGTCTACTATAAAGAAGTGTTTAGAGATGTTCAACCGCAAACCGAACAAGTTTTTGCGCCGTCTACGAAACACTGTTGCATCGCAATATACCACAGAACAACGAACAATCAAAGTAGTGGACTAACACCAAAGAAGGACAAGAAGGGTCTACCGACCAATAAGGCTATGGTGTCGCCTTTTTGGGATACACGATATTTATAAAAATGTCAAACAATCACTGATGAATATTATTCAAAGCTGTTGGATAGATTTGGCATTGATTTGAACCAAACACAACCAACATTTGGTGAAGAATATAGTGCTTTTCTATCAGGTAATATTGATCGATACTCGTATTAGATATTCTTCATAATATCTACTTTACTTTACTATATGATATTGAAAGAATCTTCTCACTATTTTGCAGCCAGACACTTTATAAATCCACAAACACTCCCATGACTCATCAGCATACTTCATTGAAAATTAACAAGGAATGTAGAATATCTCTTAAATATCAAGTAAAACAAGAAAGCATACAAATTTATCAAGGCAAACATAATAATAAAAATGTATTTTTCATAAGTAAATCTTGTAATATTCAAACTTAGAATTACTTGCTGTGCATCAGCCACCCCTGAACCAAGGCCAAGAGCATTAAGAATATCGAGTGAAAGAAAGCAAGTAGTTTTAGTAGTAGAACAAAAAATAACAGAGATAACAAAAGGAAAATTGTACGAAAGTACACAAAACGAGACGCATAAAAGTAATAAAATCCTGAAGTACATTTGTTTGATAATCCTATTTTAATATTTATAGTAATAAACGCTTCGAGCTTATAAGGCGATGCGCCTTGTGCTGCACTAAGAACAAAGCAGCAAACTTCTACTCAGCCAGAGAGTCCCACACGCTGCGCAATCAAATCGAGTTGCTGGGTGGTGGTGGTCCCCTTAGTAGTAGAAAAGTATTCAAGGACCAATATTATTAGCAGCCCGCTTAGTGGCAGGCATCCTGTTGATTTTAAGTGTCAAGACTAGAATTGTAGTTGCTGAAGTTGATTCTGCTAACCTCTACCACTCACTCATGCACTTACTGACTGCCACTGCCAGTGATTCTGACTCTGACATTGACCCATGGCGTTGCCCTTTGCAGCATAAGACATCAAATTCGATTTTGCGAATTATATGTTTTACCTTTCATTTCGCATCATTTCGTTTTTTCAGATCCTTTACCCAGCTTGTTTTTTCTTTAGTGTTTATTCATTTTTATTAGCTTTTTACGCGTTTCAACATCATTGACTCTCCATGATACTACTGCAAATGGATAAGTTGGGGGCCCTTCACCATCGCTCTTTATTTTAACTTGCTTTATTTATTTATTATGCACACAGACGAAAATCACTACAAATGAAATTGCACCTTTGCTTTTGATCTGTTGAAGGGGCCCAACCAAGTAAATTTACTTTCTCACCTTACCCAGATGGTGTACTGAGTGCTTCTCCGGTTGGGTCATGATGTGAGTTCAGTTCAGTTCAGTTCTGCTCAGTTTAAGTTTAAGTATGAACATTTACAGCTATCCAAAACCCAAATGGAGCACAGCTTGCATATTTGATTAGTTTTAGCTCATGCTCACCGCCGCGTCGCACCAAGGATTTTCTCTAAGAATCAACGCGATTTACTTTCCATTCTTTTTATACATACATATATATATTTTTTTTTTTTTCTTTATTTTGCTTCTTTTAGTTCATTTTTATACGCCTTTATCTCGTCGAACTTAAGCTTAGTCGTCACTCAGTGGGTAGCTAAGACTTACCCAAGTATCGTAGAAGATTTTTTTTTTTTTTGTTTTGTTTTGATTTTTAACGGTGATTGAGACTCCTTTGTTGGTTGTTCGTTGGTAGCTGTCAGTGGAAAATTTATTTGTGGCGCCCGTTTAAATCCAATTGAGCATATATTCTTCCGCGATAGAGAATAACAACAAAGTGAAACAAGTTTTATTGAATTGAGATAGGGTTTTTTCTTTTCCTTTTAAGATCCTTTCCCACTGTGTTTCATATGTGTTCCTTACCTTTGATGTAATGCGAAATATAAATAATTTAATTTGGAATGCAATTCCATTGAAAAGACAAAAATATATTTGCAATGAAGTGAAACTTAAAGGGTTCTCTCTTAAATCCTTTCCTATCTAGCCCAAAGCCCAAAAATTTCAAAACTTATTTAAAGCTACACCATAGAACAATTTATTGAATCCTAAAAGCTTTTAAAATACTCCAAACCCAAGTTACAGTTAATTTTATTATTTATTAGATTCAAACCTGTTTAAGAGAAAGGGAATAAACACCTTATTGAGATAGGGACGAATGTCTTTGGACCCTAAAGCCACTGTTGTGACTACGCGTGTGGCGGTTCCACTTTACCTCCCTGGTAATTAAACTACCTCCAATACTGTTTTATGTATTACTTCAGAGGCATCCTTCTATTTACCTTAATCCCGGTTCGCCACCTTTGTAGCCAGCAACATATTTTAAGCTTGTCTTATCCCGCAGAGTATATTTCTGCTTTAGTATTTTCGTACCATCACTTCTTTCATCTGTCGTGCTTTTGTCTGCCTATACCATAGGCAGTTGGAATTCGATGAACGCAGCGACTCTGGGAAGACGGGTTCCTCCTCCTTTGCTTATCACTTAATCAATCCAACCAATATTTCATATAACGGCCACATCCGTTCGCTTGAACTGAATTTACTTGGTTAAGCTATTGTATGGTATATTTAAAAAATATGAAAGCCCAAAGCTATAGTACTAAAAGTTTTGGATCGATAGCTTATTGTTCCGAGAAAATAATTTCCTAACAAATGTTCATAAGGCCTGGCGAAACTTTTTTAGCGACGTGTAAGTCCAAAAAACTTAAACGAAAATCAAAATGAATGATGTTGCGAGAGAGACGTGGAGGGGAAACGAATTGGCTTGTACGTCTGTAGCATAGAGAATGGAGAGCATGTATGAGTAAGAGAGATATGTATGTGTTACATATATTCTTTGTTTTTGCAAAACCAAACACAAAAATTTTCGCAGATTTTTTCATTGTGTGTTGATGCGATGCAAGATCGAGAGAGTGTGTTCTTGTTACTGAATTTTTTCCTCTCCTTTATTATTAACCGATTATACACAAGCAACATGAGAGACAGAGGACAGAGGGAGAGTATACTCTTTCATACAGTCGAAACCGGGTAAATGAAACACGGCTTTATTGCATTTTTTCCATAAATACAAATTTATTCGACACTTATACTTATACAATCTGTACTGTACTTTTAGCAAAGGCTCTCAAAATTAGACATTAAGTTTCACAGCAGAAACACCCCAACAACGCATCGAATGATTTGATACCAATCGATGAACATACATAGTTGCCATAGATGGATTTATACATGATAAATCTTTTTTTTTTTTCTTTGTTTCTTATAATAAATCGAACAAAAATGGAGGTAAACATCAATTCTCCGCTGACATGTGCATTACTTATAGATATACGTATAAGAAATATATCAATGTGGATGTGGCACAGATGACGGTCAATTTTCCGGTGGATTTTACAAATTTGTATTATTTGTTGGGGATATTGTAATCGAAATACACATTCTGTGAAAATTTGAAGTATCTACCTAGTGCGGTTCATGAGATACAAAATTGAAAAAACGTGACGATTTGTATTTTTCCACTCAAATTTTTAGTATAAATTTTTGCGCAACATCGCTAAAAAGTTTCACTTCAAAATTTTGATTTGACTAATCAATTGATCCTGCAATGTCAACAATAAAGCAGCATGGGAAAACAATATATTGTACGACGAAATTTAATGACGGTAGATACACCGATATTTATATCTCATTTTATTGTAGTTAATGTTGAAAAATATGTTAGAACATGTTTGAAAGTTACAATGCAACATGTATGATCATTTAGTTTTGTTATTTCTATTATTTCCTTTGTTACCCTTATGAATGAATTATGTTTTTTAGTCGCTAATAAACTATCTTCGCAACAGTTAACATAAGCCACTTGGAACGCTTCTGTCAGAATACAATGAAAAAATCAAATGTTTATTTTTCTAAAACTTGATTCCATGATTTTTCTATAAATCTATAAATGCAAATAGATGCCGATTATTTATTTATTTTTTTGGTAAGATGATGTAATTTGGAGCACAACTGTATTGTATCAAAATATTTCCAAGCATTAGAAAATAGAAAATCTTTTTTAAATAAATGAATTGTAAACTAAAGATAAAATATATTAAAATAAAACAAAAACATATATCAAAAACAAAGAATAAAGTCCCATTATTCCGTTTAAAAGAAATAAAAAAAAAAAATACATCTATAAGACTGCACATAGTCTATCTTAATTATTAAAATAAGATATTAAATCAAAAACTTTAAACTTGTGAGATTCTAAGGAATTTAACCTAGCTGTCGTATAAATGAGTCAAATTTCTAAATAATCATCATCATCAAATAAATGTGTTTGTGTTCCAGAAGCTTTTCAAATACACAATAGACTTCAGAAAAATAATTCAGTCTTATATAGATCGAAAATGTTCAAATGCCCTAGATAATTTTTAAAATATTAGCCTTGCCAATATAAAACATATTAAATTTGACTTCAAATGACTTTAAAAAAATAATACATTGATATGATATTAAATTTAAGAAACTTTATAAAAATAAAAGGGACTGGCTAAAAATAAGTAAAAGGACAGATGATATCTTCTTTCAGAAAATAAAAACTGATTAGCATTTGATAGTAAAAACTTAAATATAAAAGCTACATTTGCAAAATTTTATTTAAAACTTAATAATTTTCCATCTATTTTGCAAGGATTGCATAACGACTCGCGAATCATGACAATTAGAAGGTAAAATTTAATAATATTTAAAAAAAAAAAACAATAAATATAACACCAATACATTCAATTAAAATTATAATTATTTTATTATAAAAAAGAAACAGAACACAAATTATTTACATGAGATCCGCTCTCAGAAGATAAAAAATTATTAGCATTTTATAGTAAAAACTTAAATATGAAAGAAAATGAATAACGACTCTTGAATCATGACAATTAGAAGGTAAAATTTAATAATATTTAAACAAAAAAAGACGCACAAAACGGAATAGCTATATTCAATGCATTTATTGAAGAAAAGAAACAAAAAAATCGAAATTCAAAATTATAATTAATATTATAAAAAAGAAACAGAACACAAATGTGGACAAAAAAAAAAAAGGGAACTGCAAAAATCATTTTGTTTTATAGTATTAAGTTTAAGAATTAAAAATAAAGAAAACAAAAGATGCCTTTAGCGTCCAGAGTCATGCAATAGTATGATACATACATTCTTTGATTTGATTTGGTTTTACAAATGCTAAGCAACAACAAAAACAAAAAAAAACTTTTTTAAATAAATGATTTTTTTAAACTAAAAATAAAATATATTAAAATAAAATAAATACATATATCGAAAATAAAGAATAAAGTCTCATTATTTCGTCTAGAAGAAATAAAAAAATAATAATAAATCTATAAGAAAAACTGCACATAGTCTATAGTAATAATAAAATAATAATAATACTAAAATAATAATAATAATAATATTAAAATAATAATAATAATAATAATAATTAAATAATGATAATAATAATAATAATAAAATAATAAAATAATAATAAAAATAATAAAATAGTAATAATAAATAATAAAATAATAATAATAATAATAAAATTATCATAATAATAAAATAATAATAATAAAATAATAATAATAATAATAATAATAATAATAATAATAAT